>PVHP010031094.1:0-21222 GCA_004024765.1 Zapus hudsonius | reverse complement strand
TTCAAGCAGTCCCAGTGGTTTATGCCAGTGGCTTACTTTGGTTTTGTAGGTGTGCAGATGAAAATGCTATGAGGTCAGAATCTTTCACTATGATTTTGGAAAAAAAATGGCTGGAAGTACAGACAGAAGACTGCAAAAGGGTAGCTCCAAAGAGGGCAAAATGGGGAGATGCCTATTGAAGCTTCAATGGAGAGCCTGGAGAGTCAGTGGTTGGCAGTATGTTAGGCTTAGCTTTGAAAAGTCATCAACACAGTGCGCTATGCAGGGATTTACTTCTGTGAGTTTCAGTCAACAAAGATGGCGGGGCTGTGCTTCTCAAAACGTTAGGGGACTGTTACTTCTTACCATGGCCCCAGGATGCTGGAGCTAGAACGTTTGAGATTCAGTGTCTGCCTTACATTGAAGTGACTCCTTTCTAGATGCTTATTTCTTCTTTCAGAATAAAAATGTGAACTCCATGACTTGACATTATGTCATATATAACGTTTATTATAATGGCAAGACATAATGGCATACACACACACACACACACACACACACACACACACACACACACACACACATATATATATATATATATATTTAACAGGGCTTCAAAGCTGAAATAGTTTGCGTTGAATCTCCAATGAAAGTTTGAATTTGTATTTTCAAGAAATCTGGGAAGTTGAAACTTTGGGGATATTAGAAATGGATATTAGAAATGGAATAAAAGCATTTTTCACTGTGTGATGTGCCAAAACCAGGCAGGCAAGAGGAAGAATGCTGCCATACAGAGATGTTTTCATGTCCCCCAAAAGTTCATGTGGTGAGCAATTTTATAGAAGATTTAAGGCATCAGATATAGTGGAAAGTTTGAGAAGCTGCCCTTAGAATTGAGGAAGACAGCTCTCAAAGCTTTGTGACCTCTTGGGAAAGGAAATTAACTTAGAAGCCTAAGGATGATGTGGAACCAGTCCTCTGGCTTGTTTCTGGAAGGATTCCTTCCTTCTGCACGTGTTCCCTCATCTGTCTTGGGAGACTTGCCCCCTGCAGCACTATGCTCTTTGGACTTTCAGCCCCTGTAACTGTGAACTCAATAAACCTCCTCCTTTATAAACTTAGTCCATACCAGGCATTTCATAATTCTTATGGTGGTTTGAATGTCAATATCCTCCAAAACCTGTTTGTTTTTAAAGTTCCTTCTTAGTCCCCAGCAGGTGGAGCCCTGCTGGATGAGGTGTGTCACCCAGGATGGATTTTAAGTTTAGCCTACTGTGTGTTCAGAGTCAGCTCTTGTGTTCTGTTTCCTCTCTGCTGCTGATGTAGGAAGTGAGCCAGCTTCCTCTGCCATGATGAACCTTCTCCTTGAGACCATAAGCCTGAAGGCAACCCTTTCCTCTTATGAGCTGCTATTGGTGGAGTGTTTTTTTCCAAGCAATGACAATGTAACTACAACAGTCATGTGAAACAAATACAGTTATTGAACATATTTTTGAATCAAGAAATCTGAGTTTTCATTAGAGAGTAAGATGCTGGCATGGTTAGCCTGAGAATTTCCTCCATGGATTGAGGAGACTCAAAACTCATGAAAACAGAAAAGCTGAGGTTGCCGAGAGTTCAACATGGAAGGAGACTTCTAACATGCCTTCCAAGGCTCAGGGAACATTGTGCAAAAGGGGGCGGAAAGAATGTGAGAGCTATCAGGTGGGAAGGTGTACTCTGAGTATTACTCCTACGGAGACTTACTGATGCACTCTTGGATACTATCTACAGTGAATACCTATAACCTGACTGAGTAGGGAGAGAGAACATGAAAATCTAAACTGATGGGAATATGACCATTAGATAATATTTTCATAAAGTTCACAATTACTGAAACGTTAACAAAACATTGCATTTTTTTAAAAAAAGAACAATTTGTAGTATTATTGATCTGAGAAAGTGAATTGAGCTGCTATGACAGAAAATAAATCTCAGTGTCAGTTTTTACATTGAAAATGTGCCAGTGACATGGAGAATTCCCACAGTTGAAAGCCATCTTTTATTTCACTTGTATGACCTCAGCACAGTTATTAAAATATCTTTTTTGTCCCACTGGTATCACTCCCAAAGTGAGGAAATCATGAGATGATATGATATTCCTAATCTTGCATCAATGACTAATGTTTGTAATATTAGTTCTTACCCTATGATGTGATAATTGGTGATGTGTGTGAAATGCAAAGAAAATATGAGCATCTCTACAATATATATTATGATGTCATTATGAAAAACTTAACTGCCGGCATGTATTAGTTCATCATATGTTTCATTATGTTCTGTAAAATTTTACCTTTTTAGATAAACTCCCTGACCACCCTCTATTGAATACCTTAGCCTCACTGAGGAAGTCACTCCCTCATCACTTTCTGCCTTGACATTAATTATACCACCACTTGATAAGGTATTCAATTCTCTTCCACCTATTTATCTTCTACCTCATTAGTTCTCTCAAAACAGGAAACTGTTATAGAAATAAGCTCCATTACTAAACAAATAAAGGATTACTTCCCCATACAAGGTATATTGTTTAATTTATTTACAACACAGTAATCACCTGGGTAAATGTCAGTAACATTAAAATATGAAGTGTTTTTTCCCCTCTCCATTTTGTGAAAAGTTCTCCAAATTTTCAGGGAGGCTTACTATATAATTCATAATCATTTAGGGCCAGGAAAATAAAATGAGCCTTTCTAAGAATCAGGGAACACATGAGACTTGTTGGCTTATGCAGTAAGTGCTTTATTGGGTGTTCTATTGTTTGACGTAACAGGATTTTGGAAGTAGAAAATGAGACTGGAATGTTCAATCCAAGAAGCCATCAGGAACACAGGCTTCTTCCTGAGATTCCTCTCCATGGTCCTCAAAGGGTCTGCTGGGCTCCAGCCATCACTTCTGCATTTCAGGGAGCAATAACGAGATGGCGGGAAGACACTTCCACACAGAGTCAGCTTCCTGAAGTCTCTCCAGCATAATGGCTTAGTACTTTTGGTAGACATGCCTACTTCCAAATGAACCCAAGTAACCTAGCTTTGTGGTTGTCCTTATTAATGATCTGAATAGATCCACTGCCATTACAGTGGAAGAATAGATGTGTAGATGCTGAATGAGCTCAGGTTCTGCCATATTCAGGTATTCTTTTGTGATTAGACATACATGATATATATGTCTAGACATGTAAAATCAATGTAACATAAAGCAATTTTCATGGTAAATTTTGCTACTGGCTGGTAATTCATTATTTTCCCTAAGTGGATATTCTTAACCATCAAAGCAGAGTTTCCTAAGAGGTAAATATTAGCTGATAATTTGGGACAAATGAATCTTTTTAGTGATTTTTCTGTTCTTCAGAGTAGAGGAATTTTTGTTCATGTTTTATGTTTCCAAAAACCAAGATGAAGGACGCTACAGTTCCTTGGAAATTTAGTGCTATATTTCCAGGAAAACACTGACAGTCTGAAGGACAAGCAGTCAAGTTTTTTATGGTTTTATAAAGAAGTCACTAATCAGAAACCACAATTAGTTTAATTAGCAGATACTAGTTGAGGCTTTGGACTGGGGAGAACCTATTCATGGGTAAATAATGGGATGGGCTGTTCTTCAGCTTTTACATGTAGTTCAAAAATTCATGCTTGAAATATAACATGTCTAACTATATCTCTTCAAATCATATTCAATCTTCTTTGAGCCTAGGTCATTTGGGAGAAAATTCCCTTACATCTTTGCATGTTTGGGCAGCCAAAGGCATCATCTGCCTTTTTCTTGAACTAGTTTTTCAAAGATATTTATCTAGAAAACTACCTCAAGTGAGAGAAAAATCAAATTTCAGGTTTGTTTACTCTTCAGCATCATCAAGATAATGTCTCTCTCTGAGGAACAGTCCAGACAGGCTTACGGTCTGTTTCAAATGAATCAAGTCCTGTGTGCTTGGGATTTCTCCTATGAAGCTATGACTTTCTCCTCATTGTGTTTTCCTGGAAGAATTGTGGCTTGACAAACTGGAGAAAATGAACATATTCTGGCTTCTGTTGTGAGCAATAAATTACTGCTGTGAGGAATAAAGTGCCCACTGTATCTGCTCCAGAATGTTCATGTCATCTGCCCTGCTGGCATCCAGGGCTCTGTGGCTGGCTAATGTGTTGATTGCAAGGAGATATCTGATTCTTCACAGTCCTTGACAGGCACCTTGTACTAAGACACAGTGGAAAGTAGTTTATTTGCTTCAAAGTGGCTACAACTCTTATTTTCCTTCCAAGGAAATATGTGACTCTCCCTTTCCTTGTGGTGATTATTTGAAGCAGAAATGGATTTATGTCCACAAACAGATTTAACTAGATGTGGACTGTTAGAAGTTATTATAGGGCAAAAGGTCACCCAACTGTTGGGATCCACTAACTAAATACAATGCTCTCTTTTGGGACATGATGGGTGAGGGAGCACTAATGGCTGAGGATATCGCATAATCCAACATGTATATGGCTATGCACTGAATGTGAAGGTCTAAGTTTTTGTCAAGTCGAGGTCTTCATTCCTAATGTTCATGCATATGTGGGGAAACTTCTCTTTGCTGAGCAGGCATATGAAGGTTGTTAGGGAATGTGGTTTCCCTTACTTTCTCTTGTCCTTATAATATCCTTACCTGGCTTCAAGATGAGAACTTGCTTTGATTTTTAGAACTGCAGATAGATGGCTGGTAAAGGGGCAAAAGATGACAACCTCCCCCAAAGAAGGGGCGTATCTGACGTAAGGTGTAGCTAAGCTATGCTTCTAGTATTTCCTGAATGAAAGGACTTTGAAGACCTTATCTGACAATCAGGTATTAAATCTTGCAAAAGCAGATGCTGGTGAAACATGAATTTGAACAGCTTAATTATGTTGGTACAACACTAAGATCGTTTCAGAATTACGGATCATAATGTGCTGAACCTACCTGTTGTGCTGAAACACCTGTGTATGAGTTATCAGAGATAGCCAGAAGATCTACCAGGTACAATCAAACAATCTCAAAAGTATTTGAAAAACTCTTTAAGAAGGCAAAATGTTCATTGGTTTATTTGACTGACAGATTGTCTAGCTACATTTAGATTAAAAAAAAAGAAACATGGATTTTAGCAATAGCTATTTTCAATCATCTCAATATTGCTTGAAAATATTTGTTCATGAAAATCTCTAGTACAAATAAATAAAGGATGGTCTGTAAGTAAAGAATCCCAGTGCCTCAGCTTCTTTATGCTAAAGTATACCTTGATCTGCAGCTAATGGGAAAATGGCTGGCTTAGCAAGTGAGGGGCTCAACCAGACTAATATTGATTCAAAATGTGTATCAATCTAGTATACCAGGAGTGTTCTGACAATCATGCCTGAGGTTACAATGTGCTTGAGGGAAAAAGTAACTTTGATGTGCAGTCTCCAGTAAAAAATGAATGTACAATGCAGAATGAAAGACTAAAATTACAACTTCCATTAATTTTCATTGAAAGTTTAAGTAGTTGTAGTTGTGCTCTCTCTCTCTCTCTCTCTCTCTCTCTCTCTCTCTCTCTCTCTCTCTCTCTCTCTCTCTCTCTGTGTGTGTGTGTGTGTGTGTGTGTTTGTGTGTCTATACACCTATTCTGGATCTTGATCAACATAGAGTCAAGAGAGTCCAGAGTAAATTTACTGTTGCTAGTGGGATTATGCTCGTTAAATCGTTAATCCCTCAGTAATAATAAGCAATGGACTTGCCTTCTGGCTTGAAAGTTATCCACTGTCTGATCTGCTTGATTCTGTAGCTGGCATTGTAATTGGTGTAACCATGGTCTGTCCTGTTGGTTTAGCCAGTATCTTAAATGATGTGGCCACCCAGTGGGCTCTTCTCTGAATATCTATGAGTCTTAGCCAGTAGCCATGCTGCCCTGTGTTTAAGCATTCTTCTGCATTGCTCTTCAGGCCCGTTATCTTTCTCTTCCCCTACAGGACATGCTGGATCAATTGCCTGCCACAGAGAAGCATAGCATGGGCCCTCTCTGCTGAACTCCAATGACATCATGGACCCATTCTTCTGGGTTCTTGGAAAGAGACACATTCAAGTGATGGTTTTCCAAATTGACAAAAATGCCATTTCTCTTTAATATTTCTACGACTTACATTTTATCACATCTTTGCTTCCTTTCCTGCTTATGGATCTGAAGTTTGACATCAGGAATGTCCACCTGTTGGACAATATCCCTGAACTAATGTCGGAGTGGCAGAGGTATTGGAGTGGAATCCTGTATCATTATTTTATGGGGGTCAGGGGTGGATTGTAGTGGTTTGATCCAGGTGTCCCCGATAAATTTAATGTGTTCTGAATGCTTGATACCCAACTGATGGCAGTTTGGGTATTGGAATTTTATTAAAGCTGTGTTGTGTGCATGTGTGTGGGGGCCTATGGGTGTTATAGCCAGCTTCCCCTTGCCAGTGTTTGGCACACCTTCCTGCCACTGTTTGCAGTGCTGTGGCGGAGGTGATGTCCACTCCTCTGCTCATGTCATGGTTTCCCTGCCATCATGGAGATTCCCCTGGAATCTGTAAGCCCAAATAAACCCATTCCTCCATAAAAGAAAAAGAATCTTAGCTGTACTACTGGAATTCTTGACTTTGAATCTCTACTCTGCCAATGAGAACTATTATAAACCTGGATAAGTTATGTAAATTTTTTACTTTAGTATCCACATTTCCATATCTGTAGGTTGAAGATAATATTATAAAGTTGTAAAGACTGAATGAGACAATATGTGCTAAGTACTCAAAAATACATGGTACATGAAGCTGCTCAGTTATCTGTTGGCATTATTTCTCCCCCTCCCCGTCCAACATGTTCTATTTTACTTGTACACGTATGTAACTTCATTATGGGTAGGATTCTAGCAAATTTTCATAGTGAACCTCTATGCAAGTTGTCTTGGCCTATCAATTAAGACTGTTATATTTCTTTGGGGAAAAAGTTATAATTTCAGATTCAAAAATTACCAATAAACTTAATGTTTAATCTAATATCCTTCCCCTGAAATCTTTAAGCAACATTGATTTTATATGTCAAGAAGCAATGAGCACCATGATTTAAATAAAATGATGATTTCATAGGTTTCTATGAAAAGAAATATATTTGTTATATGTAGAAAACATATTGGTAAATTTGAATTGACTTAAAATTTGAACATCCGAGGCATGAAATGTGTATCTTCTTTTTCCTACTTTTCTTTCCTTAGGAAAGGAGTAGAAGCCTTTACCTTTGTCTTCTCTGCTCACCTTTTTTTAAACTCTCTCCAAAGGAAGAAAATATTATCAGTTTCATTATTATTCCACATCATATCAGGAGGCTGAACTGCAATGCTTTAAAAATTGAAATTAGGTACTGGAGAGATGGCTCAGCAGTTAAAGGCCCTTGCTTGCAAAGCTTGCCTGCTGGCCAGGGTTCAATTCTCTCATACCCACATAAAGCCATAAAGCCAGATGCACAAATTGGTACAGGTATCTTGAGTTCTTTTTTAGTGGCAAAAGTCCCTGGTGCACCTATTCTCTCCCCCTTTCCCACACATACTTGCATTCTCTTTCTCTCTCTCTCTCTTTCTCTCTCTCTCAAATATATAAAATATTATAAAAAATGAAGCTGAACTTATAAAAAACATGACCTGGCTTTCTAGAAGTCATATCTTATAGAGGAAAGTGGGACTCCTGTGTTTTTCCAGGAGTGATTTATGGAGCAGTGACACAAAAACACGATCTCAGACAGAGTTTATAACTGAGGAAGCTCACAGGGCAAACTCACTACAGGAGAATTGCCCAGCTGAAAGGAGAGCTTGTCATCTATTATCAAAAATATTGTTCAGGTTAAAGGGAAAAAGTTAGAGTAGTAGGTAGCTAATTAAGGAACTTAAAGATAGCACATCTGGGGATTGTTTATAAAGGCTAGTCATAGTTTCAAGTTTACACTTGAAAGAGTCTTGAACTTGTCCTGTCTAAGGAAAGATCAGAGAGGAGTTAGAGCTGCTGATTTTGCATGCAGAGGTGGCAGAAAGTGATGCCATACTGACAAGACAGCTGGCATGTCAGCTTTAGAAAAAAAACGGAACAGTAGAAAATATGTGAAAAAAGAATATGTATTAATGAAAACGTATCTACTGCAGGCGACTAGCACTGTGTCAGCAAAGGCAGGTGCAGAGGGTGTAAAAGTCCAACCTTGAATCCCAAAAATTCCTGAAGAATGCTTCGTCATGTCTACACATAGTCATTTCACCTGCTCAGAAAGACTGCCAACGTAGCCATCAAAGCTCCAGTGAGTAAAGAAATTTAAGTCGGGTTGCTTCCTGATACGAAACAGCCATCAGCCTGGCTGCTGGGAAGCCAGGAAACAGGGAAGAAAACAGAGGAACCATGTGTGATAATTGTTTTTTTTTTCAAGCTTGGTCACGTTTGAGTCTTAATACTAACTCATGAATCCTAGAGTTGAAAATTTTTTAACATTTAAAACTGATCTTTTACTAATGAATGATCTGTCCCTGGGGTGATGGTCTGGGGGAGAGAGGCTTCTCAAAGCAAGGGATTTGCATATGTTTTCCTAAAAATGTGCAAGATTTTTTTCTAATTTGGTCTCTGAGGAGAGTAATTTCCTTTGATAATTATTCTCTTTAAATGTATACATTCTTAATCTACCTCAAGATATATTATATATACTAAATGATGAGTTTCAGAGGAGGAATGTTGTTGAAGGCATAAACAAATGACATCTGCTTTTTCAGAATTCTGCCCTGCTCTCATTCACTGTTGTGATTTTGAAAACTGCTAACATGGCCACTCAGTCTTTAATATTGATTCAATTTTATACATCGTATACCTAATTCTCTCTATAAAAGCAATCCATTTATTAAAGCAATCTTTCAAAGAAATATATTTATTTTATTATTATATATTTATTGTATAAATAATGCTCTATTTGAACATTTTTCATATATGTATATAATATTTCAATTATATTCACCCCCCCAATTATTATGGTAGCTGTGTTCAAACAGGCTAATTGCCAGACAGGTTCTGAAAAAAGTTAGAAATCACATTAAAAACATAGCTATTCCTAGTTTTTTCTACTTTTCCAGTTTAAACATTTATGGTAGGGGGGAAAATGATCAAGGTTAGCACACCATGGCAACATATTTCCTTTTCAAAGTTTCTACAATTTTTTTTAAAAAATAGAATGTCAGGGCTGGAGAGATGGCTCAGCAGTTAAGGCACTTGCTTCCAGTGCCTAAGGCCCTGGGTTCAATTCCCCAGGACCCACATAAGCCAGACCAACAAGGTGATGGCCCTGGTTCTCTCTCTCTCTCTCTATCTCTCTCTCTCTCATTTTCTCTATCTCTGCTTGAAAATGAATAAATAAAAATTTAAAAAAATAAAATATTAAAAAAAGTTACTACCTCTGTTTAAAAAAAATAGAATGTCAGCTGATTGTTACTATAGACTTGTATTGGTCATATACATTCATAACTGATTAATTCAGGAGGAGAATCAGTCAAATGCCTAGTTTTATAACTCGTTAAATCAACCGATGACAATAAATGAGCAAATATCTTCTCTATACATCTTGTTGTCATAGCATCATTTGGACCTGAGTCCACAGATGTGTTAGTAAAATATGAACAAAAAAATCAGAAGAATTCATGTGTGAAATAGTGTGCCTATTTTATAATGACCATAACATTGTGTTTAGCTATGAACAGGATTTAAACACCGTGCAAGATTATTACTAAGGTAACAGAAGAACTAAAAATAAATTATGTGGGCATGTCTTTGTGCTTTGTTCTTTTCCATACTGTTTTATTACCAATTTAGAGCAAACTGATATGCAAAATATGAATAAGAACAAAGAAATAGCCACCTTTAAACATATCGGTCTGTTCCTCATCAAATAATGATAATTTGCTTAACCTATGAAGGCCTTGCTTTAATTTTTAATTTGTCACTTAATTAAAATGTCTTTCAAATTGCACTGCTAAAGTGTGTATTTTGGGAAGCACATCTTCTTTTTTTAGTTACCTTTGAAGAGAATCACATTTATGCTCTCCTAAAGTTTCATTTGAGTGAATATTCAGTTTCCATTTGACTTAATTCTCACTTTTCTAAGAGGCTGAAGATTTTACTTTTTTTTGTTTATGCCTAATTTTCTATTGTTGTCTCTAAGGTAGATGGGGTGAATTTCAAGTGACGAGAATGGTAATATGGAGGGAAACAGATTTCAAATTAAAAAAAGCTATTTCTATTTTCCATCCTTTCCTATATTCTTGTTGGAATTGCAGGCAAAGGGACCAATAAGGGGCTGGCATGTTCAAAGGCAGAGTGCAGAGATCACTAGCCCACAGACTCAGTTAGGTAAGCAGTGATAGGCAGAACACGAAGCCATCGAAACCCCAAGGACCAGATGACATGGTGCTATGGTCAGTTTGAGTTCACAGGTGAGCAAGGACTTGGAGAGAGTGAGGATTCAAAGAAGATAATTAGAAGAAGGCCACAGCCTGAAAAGAGAAAAAAAAATAAGATAAAGAAAAGAAAAGAAGGTGTTAGAATTGATAATGGAAGCCCGTTAGACTACTACTCAGAGCTGCTATCTGTGAAAAGAAAGAGGAAGGGGGCCGAATCAAGCAGGAAGTACTTTCGCTGTGATTCACATTTGACAGAATTTCAGCCAAACCGATGTTTCAGAACATGGATTGACTTTACGAAGTCTTGAATTAGATAAAAACATCCTGGTAGTCATAATCACACTGTATGCAAGTCGCTGCCTGTGATGAATTGGCCGCCAGTGATGCAGTTAGAGACCATGAGCTGAGGTGTCTGCTAGCAACTATTTCTTGGAGGATGTGGTGGTTTGAATAATGTCCCCCAATAGAATTTATTATAATTGTGTTTATTAAATTGTTAATTGTCTCTAGGCTTCTGGCTGGAGGAAGTGCTACTTTGGCCTAGCCTCCTGGGGACTGGCCCTTTCTAATTTGGATGCAAAATACTAGGGATACATATGCAAAAGAAACCTGGTCTGCCAGTGCCAGTGTCACAGTGTGCTTGCTTGCTTGCTTCTGGAGGTGCTATCTCTCTCTCTCTGCTTGCTTCTATTAAAGGGAGCCAGCCTTTTCCTTAACTTCCCCTGGATCTGTTCAATAAATACTTTCCTCCCCCAAATTGGGCCTGGTTTGGAGATTCATCCCAGCGGCGTGTGACTGACTACGACAGAGGGGAATCTGAGAAGCATATCTGTTTGTTTGCCAGAAGACTGGAAGCTACTCTGTAGTTTTCATTTCTAATCTGAAAGAAAGGATTCTGCAGTAGTTACTTTCTCATGGTTGGGACAAAAATCTAAGGCCAGAAGAGGTTTATGGAAAGAAAAGATTTGTCTTGCTTTTTCTCATGACAGGGAAGCAGGCAGGAGGCTATCACATCCCCTCATCAGCAGGAAGTAGAGAGAATGACCTGGCTAACATTCCAAGCTGGGCTCCACTATAAATTTCCAAGGTCCATTCCTTGTGGCACACCTCCTCCAGCAAGGCTCTACCTCCTAAAGGGCCTGCTAGCTGTGAACCTTAATCACAAACACATGAAGCCATAGTGGATGTTTTATATCCAAACTACCTCAGGCTTTGAGCAGAAGAGTGTGTCATCTGACTTGGTTTCAAAAAGACCTATTTTCACCTTAAACTAGCTATCTTCTGCTGTAGCAAAATACCTGAGATGATCAATTTAACAGGAGGAAAGGTTTATTTTGTGTTATGGTTTCAGAGCCTCCTATAAAGTCCTGGGGTGCCATTGTTTTTATGCATGTACTTCAGAAGCCTGTGGCGGAAGCAGCTACTTACCACATGGTAGCTCAAAAGAAAAGAGAAGTGTCAAGAAAAGGTCCCAGGGACAAAATACATCCTTTAATATCGTCCCTCCATTGACATAATTTCCCCAACTAGTTTCTACCTCCTAAATAGTCTTACTTCCAAACAGTGTCTCAGGTTAGAAGATCAAGCTTTTGCTATGTGGCCTTCATGAGCCATGCCAGGTTCAAAATGTAACAGGCAGTATTGAGAATAGCCTGTGGTAGCGCAGAGTAGAAGTGGAGAGAGGGCTAACTCAATAATGCACGAGAACTGATGGAGGTTGGGAAGAGGACCAGGGCAGTGGTGGTGGAGAGAGTCTGGAGCAGCCAGATTCTGGATGCATAACATCACCCACTGCTCCTCGATGGTGCCCCTCCCCCTTCTCCTCACTTATCATCTCAGGTCCTCAACTATTAAGGCTAAAGTTCCAAAGAGGCAAACAGGCCCTAAAATTTTCTCTGTAGAATTTTAGTCTGATATAATTCATTTATGCTGATATATATATATATATATATAGTAGCCATCCAACTATTGGATCTCCCAGATAAATTTCCCTAGTGGGACCCACACCTCTGGCATGTAGCTACTTACATTGATTCCTCTTCTCTTCCCTGAAGGAAGTTCTCTGCACAGGAGACTTGCCTGAAGAAGGTTTTGTATTTGTTAAAATTCTTTTAGTTTAATTCAATAGAACCATGCACGTTTAAACATGCCCCCTGGGAAATGTGAATATTTGTTGCCACATACAAGAAATGACATTTTCTTCTTCTGTTCTTTCATCTATCAGTCATGTACCAGTTTCTGAATTTTGAGGACACCAGCCAAATTCTTTGCTGTGGTTTTCTCAGAGTATGCTTTGGTTCATGGGGCACAGTGTAAAAGGGGCCAGAATGATTTCTTTTCCTGTATGTATAAGCTTTGTTATCAAAAGGCAGAGTACATTTTTATGGTTTTAATTATTTTATTTTATTTACTTATTGATATTTTTTGTGAGAGTGAGTGAGTGCTGGAGTATGTGTTAGACAGGTGTTCTGTCTTCTGACTACATCTCCAGCCTCAGTGTCTGTTTTTAAACCTTTAAATATAAGCCTACATTTGTGTTGGTGAGGGCAATTCTTGCATTTGTAAACCCTGCCATGTCAATGAACATAGGCTCACCTGCTAGAGGATGGAAAACCAGACGGGACTGATACGAATCACTTTAACTTCAGTGCTGGGACAACAGCCATCTCTCATCTGGCCAGGCAGCTGATGTGGAGGCATGAGTCCAGCCCAAAATGGAAGATTAGCCAACTGATGAAACTACTGGTAATTAACTGCAGAACTATAAGACAAATTAGTTGTTATTAAACCATTGTTTTGGGATGACTTCTATGACCAAAAATTAATTTATTTCCTAAGAACGTCCTCCCTCATATTCATACTCTGTGGAAAGACACTATGAGAACACTATTCTTTTTTAAGGAATCCTTATTTACCTAGCCAACCTTTAAGCTTATTTTAATGTACCTTCATAGTCAGGGATCACTTAGAAGTCAGTCACTTGATATTTAGTGGCTATTACTTAAATTTTCTAAGTATGGTGCTATCTTTTTCTATAATGTTCAAGTATTACATACATAAACATTGTTCTAAACTTTGAGGTTTAAGTCAAAAATGAAATAAGTCAAGAAATTTCTTAGTTTAGAATCTAGTTTTAAAAGTGAAGTCCACATATGTCTCAACCTTTAAGAGGCAGCATGGATTTTAAAAATATGAAAAGTATAGACCTTGGAGTCAGTTAGCATGTGTTGTTTTAATCTTCCATTTGATAGATAACCTAAAGAATTAATGTATCTTTCCTTCAGTTGCCACACTGTAAAATAGGGATAAGATAGTACCTAGCTCACATGTCCTGTGGATCAAATACCAGTCTCTTGGAAACATCTGAAATGTATTTAGATTAGCACTTGAACTCAATGGGTGTTAGATGGTTACTTAGGTTTTGGTTGCTTTAACAAAATGCTTGAACAAAACACATTATAGGAGCAAAGATTTCTTTTAACTCACAGTTTCAGAGATGTCAGTCCATCCTGGTACGGAGGGTGTAGATTCGAGACCTCCCAAAGGCACTGCTAGCTTGGATATAATGGAGTCCACAAAGCAAAGAGAGAACCATCACTCTACAGCATGCAATCTTTCTCCCACAGCCAACAGGATGGTGTAGCCCACATTGAAGATGTGTCTTTGTGTAGCTGTTATTTTCTCAATTTTTTCCTTATTGCAGGGAAAGAATTCCTGACAAGAAGCAGTTTAAGGAAGGAAAGAATTTTATTTTTGGCTTATAGTGTCAGGGGGAAGTCATAATGGGGAAAGTGCGGCCGGGGCCGGGAACCTGAGTCCATCAGCAGGGAGATGAGAGAGAGAGAGAGAGAGAGAGAGAGAGAGAGAGAGAGAGAGAGAGAGAGAGAGAGAGAGAGAGAGAGAGAGAGAGAGAGAAACCTCTGAAGGACATTTCACATTCCAACTAATGCACTCTCTTTAGTTAATAATGTCAGAAAATGCCCTTACAGACACACCCAGAATATTCTGGCACTTCTCCATTTAATCAACTTGATGATCAATCATTTGCTATCTAACAAGCTACTGTTGGTATTAATATATTATTCAACACTGCAAAGGCATGAAGTGGGAACAATAAGAATACATCAAGAGGTAGTTTCTGTAGTTACTATGTCATATCCATTTGCAGTCATTAGCAATTTTGGTTACCTGTGGACGGTATGTGGCTTAAAATTGTTTAATATAAAATATCAAATAATAAATTTAGTCAGATTTAGAAGAATAGTTGCTTTTACTTGAAATGTAACTCTTTTCCCTGGACTGAAGTGTGAGGCTCTGATTCCTACTTTGAATATATCTGTAAATAACTGGCTATATGCCTCTAAAATACTTTAAATCTCTATCTTTCTTTCGTCTGTAAAGTAAGCTATATGTATACAGAAATTAACTTTGTGGTTGTTCATCAAAATGTGATAAATGAAGACTATTACCTATATCAGTACTTTCATTACTTACTCATTTGTGCTGTTATAAATTATTTTAATTGAACTTGTCAGTTTTCAGATCACTTCATCTGATATCAATTTCTTTCTACATCAACAGCTTTCAATTATAGTCATTACTTTTATAATTACCTAGGGCACTGCCCATAAGAATAGAGTAGGACAATGTATAGAGATATAAGGCTGTGACTACTGAATGTTAATTATGAATATCTCAGTGTTATGAAAACATTTTCTATCAGACATCTCATAAAATGACCCCAGTACCTACTGAGTTAATAATTCTGAAATGTCAAATATCACATTGAAACTTTCTCATTAGAGAAACTCTTTCATTTAGGATTAGCCACGTAATTATCCATTGTCAAAAGCTGATCATCGTAAGAGAGTGAACATTTCAGTCACAACTGTATGCACTGTAATCTTTCAGCGCTGCTGGAAAGCAGGCAAGAATGCAAATGCTTTTCTTTCACAAAATTTTCTTTTAGTGTGTGACAGAATGAACGTTACTCTTGGTAACATCACCAATTCCTGTGAGTTGACCAAGTAATTCAGCAAGACAGCGAGGGTCTTACCAATAAGGCGTGCTCAGTTTTCAAGTGTGTCTACTTTCTTCTGCATGTCCTTTAGGTTTTCAGATTTAATTCATTTAAGATAGGGCAAAAAGTCATTAGTCTAATATTTTGTTTTTCCCACTAGAGTAGCTGTCTCTACTGTATCATTTAGTTCTTATTACTTTACTGCGACAGGATATTGTAAAGTGTGTGAGTCACTGTCTTATCAAACTGAAGACATGCTTCTTTAGAACTTTATATATGTTCTTATCTATGGCTATAACTTGTCAGTCTGTAATAAAATTCCAAAAATGATCTGGGGAGACTTCTTAGTAGTTAAAGCATCTGCTTGCAAAGCCCACCAGCTCAGGTTCCATTTCCCAGTACCCATGTAAAGCCAGGTGCACACAATGGTGCATACATACATCTTGAGTTTGTGTGTGGTGACCAGAGGACCTGGGACACTCCTATTCTATCTCTGTCTCTCTCCCTCTCTCTGTCCTTCTATCATCCTGAAAATAAATAAATATCCAGTAAAAATTCAAAAGGGGCTTCTGTAGTTGAATACTTTTGACTTTCACTTTATAATTTCCACAAATGAGAACTTACTTCTGTCTCCTGCAACTACACCCAGAAAAAGTTACACTTTCATCTTCTAATTTTTGAAGGCATGCATCATGTTTCCTTGAATCATTTCTTTAGGTACTTTCAAATAGAAAAAAAAAACCGTAATTTCTATTTTTCTTTAAATAAGCTTAATTTATGTCACAAACACACCTTCAGACAAATGACATAAATCTTATCTCAAACAATTCAGTATTGTAGAGATTCTTAGGAGATTCTCAATCATCTACATGGCCATCTGCAAACACTGACTCTGTGCAGTTACTTGTGGTCCTCTAGGGTATTTGGTTTATAAATGTTAGTGTTCTATCATCTTCAGCTCAACTATAAGTGTTCACCAAGTCCTCTGGATCTCTGGGAATGTCCACTCTGCTGTTAGGAACATCATCAATTTTCCATGAACCTTACTTACAAAAGAAGTCATTTGTGGTACTGACCTGAATCTTGCCTATTTGCTTAGATTGTCAAGTGTGTGTGTCTGTGTGTGTGTGTGTGTGTGTGTGTGTGTGTGTGTGTGTGTGTGTTGGTGTGTGTATACCTTTGTGTTTACCCTTGAGCCATAGAAGCAATATGAAAACTTTGGCATCTGGCTATTTTCTTGGACTCGAATTCCAGAATAGAAATATAGTTCCTTTATGCCTGGATTTCTCATACTTCCTCCAGAGGCTCAACACTTTTGCTTTTCATTGCAATCTTCTTCCCTCAGTTGTAAAATCCTCACCTGGTATGAATGACATCTTGATATTTTATTGAGGCATAAAGTTCTGCACTGTTAAATTTAGAGAAGTATTCTCTCATATTTTCTGTTATCCAATATATCTATTTAAGTAAATGCAGCAATTAACTTTGAACTTAACCAATTTGTTATATATATATATATATATATATATATATATATATATATATTTCTTAGCCCAGAATTTCATAAAGAATATCTTACTATTATTTCCTCCAGATAATTATGTTTATCACTGATTATTTTGATTGGTATATATTATTATTATATGGTGTTTTATAAAGATATTTTCTTTCATCCGTGTACTTTGATCATATTTTCCTCCTTAGCACACCTCAATCCCTCTTATTCCATCCTGACTTCCACTAATTATATAGTTCATCTATTGATTTTTCCTTTAGTTTATTTTTTTCCCTTGCAAGTTTTTTCTTACTTTTGAACTTTAGTTTGAATTCATCTTTGTAAGTCATGTCAAGTTTGTACCTCAAATATCTGAAGGACCTTTTAGATTACTGCCAAGAATCTGTCCATCAGTGTATTATAACATACCTTAGTTTAGAAACCAAAATCTAATCTTATCAGTGTAACCATCTGTTCTCTCCTCATGCTTTCTTTGTTATAATTACATGATTTTCAATTACATTATTAAATTCTTTAGTGCTGTGAACAGAATATTCACCTAAAGTCATTCATTCAGTTTGTCTTTAAGGGAGGGTCTCACTCTTCCTCAGACTGACCTGGAACTCACTCTCTAGCCCAGTGTGTCCTTGACCTCTATCAGTCCTCCTAGTTCAGCCTCATGAATGCTGGAGTTGAATGTGTGAGCCACCATGCCTCACTTAATTTGTCCATTCTTACAGCCATGCCCTTATTACATTTGAGAGATGTGATTACTGATAAGGTATTGAAAGGAACACTTGCATATATGTGATTGCAATTCAATTAGCTGAGTTAAATATGTCCTGTCTGAAGTGGCCAGTGCTATGGAAAGAATGGCTAAGCAAAGTAGAGAACTATTAAAATTGTTAAGCAACCATCACATAGGAGTTATTATAGTGAAAGTTATATATGAGTGAGAGGCAAAGATGAATAAATGTGCATACGTGCTTTTAGAGGAATATATCTGTCCTGTATTACCAAAGGGTCAGCTTTAATATAAGAGACGTGAGTCCAGGGATTAGATCATGAATGTCTTTGTGTACTCTGCTATGATGTTTGTGCTCACTGTGAAGACTAGCGGTGCATTTGAAAAATTAATAATGTAATGTTGAGTGCTCATTGTATATTTTCATATTTTTCACATGTATGGTTTGAGGAAATCAGGACTCAGCAAGGTTAAGGAATATTTTTTCAAAATCAGATGATTCTTGTTTTGTGTCTTTTGATAGTGACCTAAATAAAGAAATTTCAAGGGGAAAGGAAAAGCAGGTACCATTCATATCATTAACACAGTAAAACAATAGGCACATGGACCTAATAACATGAAGATAATGAAGCTTGAATAAGTAATAATGATAAGTGATGATTCTAGTGACTGAGTAAATGAACGTATTTTTATTAGACAAGGAACTCAGAAGTATCTCTGCAGAGAAAATTAGCTTACACCTCAGGCATGCTGAAATTTCCAATTCATAGTTTTGAATTAATGTACATTTAGAAAATAATAGTATGGTTTGTGGCCCTGGACTTGGAGTCTTGTGTAAAGACCCATGTTTGGAAGAACAGGTGCTCGCTGATGTCATGAGAGCAAGAGCTCATGGGTGTTTAATGTGTAAAAGAAGAGTGATGCGCATCAAACCTTGAGAAAGAACAGTATGGGAAGGATGGGTCCTGAATGGCAGGAGATCAGGAACAAGCAACAAGTAGACAAAACCAGGCACATTGACAGTAGGGGGACCCGGAATGAAACTGATGCTTCAACAGTGTCCAGCACTATTGAGTGATCAGGACAGAGGAGACAATGGATCACACATTGCAAAATACAGAAGATGCAAGAGGTCTCTGTCATGAAGACAGATTCTATGTGGGAAGCAATGGCTTGAGACAGACTCTTTAAAGGGAATCTCTTCTACTGAACCCACTGTGGCTTTCTATAATATTTTACAATCTCTTCCACTGTATACTGTATTTTTTGTATATAAAGACTGTGTGTTTCTATAATGCTGCATGTATATGGTGGTTTGAATAGAAAATGTTCCCAATAGACTCATGTGTTTAAAAACTTAGCCCTCAGTTGCTGGCACTGTTTTGGAAGGTGCTGGAACCTTCAAATGATGGAGACTTGCTGGAGGAAGTATGTATGCCACTGTGCATGGACTTGGAGGTGTTACTGCCCAGCCCTACTTGCTCTTTCTTCCTCCCCAATTATGTGACAATGTGATGCTGTTGAATGCTCCTGCCATGCCTGCCACACAACAATACACACTTCCCCTCCATATTGTAAGCCAAAAATAAGCTCTTTCCTTCCAAATGCTGGTTGTGATCAGATATTTTGTCCCAGAAATGAGAAAGTAAGTGACATACTCCACATGGGGTCATACAGGTAGGATGTGAGAAAATGAGAGAATGAGCCCATGCTGCTCTGAGCAAACTTTGCTGTGTTGATTTGAAGGGTGGAAGAAACAAAAGCTTCATTTTGCCTTCAACTGTGGTAGAGAAAGTCATTTTTCTACCAAAAGTCAAACTGAGAAGAGGCATCAGAGGGGAAAAAGTAATAAAAGTATATGAATGTATTGGATTGTTGAGGCTGCTCTTGAGTAGGAAAGATTTAGAATTAGGAAGTCATTGTTATATTTTACAAACCTTGTTTGTCTTGCTGTCATATTTTGGATACATACAATACATAATTTCATTTAATGGTTGGCAGATTTAGTTCTCTGGAGCTTAATTTTTGTAGTTCTCTGTATTCTAGATATTAATCCCATATCTTTTTAACTATTTTATTTATTCATTTTTCAAGCAGAGAGAGAGAGAGAGAGAGAGAGAGAGAGAGAGAGAGAGAGAGAGAGAGAGAAAGAGAGAGAGGGAGGGAGGGAGGGAGAATGGGAGAGTGTGAGAGAGCACCAGGATCACCACCTTGTGGGTCTGGCTTATGTGAGTACTGGGGAATTGAACCTGGGGCCTTAGGCACTGGAGGCAAGTGCCCTAACCGCTGAGCCATCTCTCCAGCCCATTAATCCCATATCTACTGGAGTAAAGCTGGCAATAATTGAATCCCTTTCTCTTTTCTCTAGCAAAGAAATCAGTTACTTCTACAAGAAAGTGAGTTTATCCTGGGCTTAAATTGAAGACATAGGAAGCTAGCTGAAGTAATTGTTCAGCATCTTTAAAGGGCTTAAATTTCAGGTTGGTTCCATCTCCTTTGAAAGTGCCACTGCAAACTGGATGGGTAAGTGACCCTTTCCTGTAGAGCTTGGTCCTGTGCACCTGATTGAGGAGAAACTCCTAGGAATTTTCATTTAAACCCTATTAGCACACTGCCCTTCTCATTGCTCTCCCTAATTTTATGGGCTCACAGTTCCATGCATGTGTGCTGGCTGTTGGCAATGATCTGTCATTTACTAGCTGAAGGTTGTCTTCTCCAGAAAACATGACAAAATAAACTGTTGACACAAATAATTAAAATTTCTCCATTTCAATTTTTTTTTTTTTGCCTCTTGCTGGGTCTGTAATCCTAGTATTTAAAAGTATTGGATTTTATCTTGTCAAACTGAAGAGCCAGTGAAAGTCAGGAAGACAACATGAATGACTTTACCTCAATCCCTCAGTACTCTGTCTGTGATGTATGCCTTTCGACTCTGTCTCAAAGCAAATTCAAATCTTTTAATCCACTCAAAGTACATCAGAGGCTCCACAAGGAGTCTAAAAATTAGGCCTAAATTTTGGCAAAGGTAGTTTTCAATACATTTCATAATTCACTTTTAATTACAGTGAAATTTTAATTGGAAGCCCTTCTTTGTTCTTATGACTTCAAATGCTTCTGAAAACATTACTTTTATTCATATAAGAAAAATAAAAGAAAATAAAGAGATATGTGTCTCACTACTTGGAAGTAGAAGACAATATGTATCTTTACAAAATTCCTCATTACAATGACTATTTTGTTTCTCTTTAGGCCTTTCCAAAAGCTCTTCTTTCTCCAAAAGCTTCCTGTATTCTTTCGTAGAACAACAGTTGTCTAAAAGCCTCCTGGCTCATTTTTAAGGAATATGCACAAATTTTCAGGAAAATTTAATAATAATATTTTTCATCTAGCAGCTTTTTCTACTTTATTTTTAAAACATCTTTATTATGAATAAGTTTATACATTGTATGAGCAAATCTGGTGAATGTGTCCCCGTTTCCCTCCTCTCTGTCCCCTACCCACTGGGGTAGTTCCT
>PVHP010031093.1:0-21251 GCA_004024765.1 Zapus hudsonius | reverse complement strand
TCTGCAGAAGGGATGTCTACATTCGAAATCTTGCTTCCTGGGCTGGAGAGATGGTTCAGCAGTTAAGGCACTTGCCTACAGAGCCCAATGACCTGGGTTTGATTCCCCAGTACCTCCATGAGTACAAAGTGGTGCATGCATCTAGAGTTCGTTTGCAGTGGCTGGATGCCCTGGTACACCCATTCTCTCTGTCTTCTATCTCTCTCTGATTGCAAACGAATAATTTTTTAAAAAAGAAATCCTGCTTCCCAGCTGCCCGAAGGTGGCACTTTAAGAAAATTTCTATGTCTCTGTTTCTTCATCTGCAAAATGAATATGGTAATAATGATACTCCCCCAAAAAGGACTGGTAAGGATGATACGTGCAGTGCTGAGGAGATGGCTCAGTGGATAAAGTGCTTGTCCTGAAAATGTGAAGACCAGAACTTGGGACCCTGGCACTCACATCAGTGCCTGGCAGGCACATCAGCTCACCTGCAATCCTGGCACTCAGGGGATGGAGACGGATCCCTGGTACAAGCTGTCTAGCCAAACCAACAAGCTCTTGGTTCAAATGAAAGACGCCACCTCCATAAAATGAAATGGAGAGCAATTGAAGAAGGCACCTTCAACCTCTGGCTTCTACATGCACACACGCACACATCTGCACATGTGTAAAATAAGATAATACATGTAAAATGTTGAGCATTATGTCAGAAAAAAAATGGGCTACAACTTGATTACTCACCTGAGGTCAAAGATAAGACCTTAGTGCTGAAGACACCACAGGCTGCCATTGCATAACGCTACACCAAGAGACCCGGCTGGAACCTGGAAGGGAGCCGGTTCCGATGGTCAGTCCATATAGTGCTGGAATGGGCTGCCAGGGGAAATTGGCCAACAATGTTGGGAGAGCAGGGAACACTGCTATACAAAAGCCACCATCATGGCAAGAAATACGCCCCTGTTCAATAGGAGGGTAGCCAGTGCTCTCTGATTGGCAAAGAGATCCACTCAGTGGCAAGGAACCCTTAGATGGAACTGGGATACAAGCCAAATTCCTATGGAGACCAAGAATCTGGACTTCAAGAGGAAGCCCCCATTAACCATGAACCTAAAGAGATGCTACACCCAACATAATCTCACCAAATTAACAATGCTTGTCCCATTTAACCTACGCTGATCTCACTCTCCATTGGAGAATCTATCTGTATTTTCCAGAAGGCAGCAAGAACTGTGGGCATCCCAATTCTACCAACAAGACTGAAAATTACAGGTGACTCCCTGGCAGGAGAGGAACCACCCCTAACACATCCTCCAGGGCCCAGTTGAAACCACAGAGGACGTGGTGAGATGAGCAAGAGTGCTGCTCCCACAGCGAGCCGCCAACCTGTGCAAAGGTAATACTGAAAACATTCCAAAGCAGAAATCCAGAGACTCTTAAGAGCTCAACACCAAAGCAGACTTAAAACTCACCCACCATGGCTCAGGGACTTTGTCAAAGAAGGGAAGGAAAGAGTGTAAGAGCCACGGTAGGGGGAATATCTAAAGGCATTGCCCCCCACCTACCCACCCAATAATTGTCTGCTGCTCCAACAACTCATAATCCTGGAACATTCCAGAAATACTACTGAGGAGGGCCCTCAGTGGAATGGGGACAGGAAGGAGGGAATTGGTGGGACCAATGCAGACTTGTACATACAGAGTTTCTACTTATTAATTTTTAAAAATGGGCTACAAAAAACAGAGTAGCCATCATGATTGTCCTCACCATCAAAATCACTATTTTAGTATTATAATGGTAATGATGTCACTGTTATTTCAGTACACCAACAGAGTCTCCTTTTTTCTGAATGGTACACGTCAGCGAGGCTGAGTACATGACACTTTATCCTGCTGTAGACAGAGATGTGGGACATCTTCCCTCTGTTATTTATGTGAATAAGGCAAGTGTCACTGTTGATTGCATTTGCAGTGGTCAGGCACTCCCTCTATTGTTTTTCAGTGAGTCTCTGGATGTCATGTGTGTAAGATCATGCTATGTTATGTGTGTGTGTTCTCCTCACGATCCCCACAGAGCTGGCATATTTGGGTTGGTTACGTATGCTTGGCTCTCATCCCCGCCATATGCAGTCGCGCAGTCTCAGAAGAGATTAGGAAAGTCTTGAGGTATAAGTAGACTTTTACACTGTTCCCATTTACCTGAGACTTGAGGGGGGGTGTCCCTCCATGCCAGACTTTTAATTGAGAAAGTCTCAAGTGAAATCAGGACAAAAAAGGCACTGTGTAAAATGCCCCAAATAGACTCACATTTAACTACTTAATCCCCCAGTGGGAGGCACTGTTTGGAAAGGCTATAGAAACTTTTGGGGGTGCAGCCTTGCTGGAAGAAGTATGGCACTGTGGGCAGGCTTAAGATGTTCTATTCTCTCTTTCTCTCTCCTTCTCTCTCTATCTCTGTCTCCTTTCTCTCTGCCAGGGTGACAGGAGACTACCACTCAGACCGCCATACTTTTCCCCTCCATGATAGACTTTATTTACCCTCTGGAACTGTAAGCCGAATTAAATGTTTTTCCTTTCATGAATTGCTTCTGGTATCTATTCCCAGCAATGTGAAAGTAATTGCTGCAATCATCCTATAAAACCCAAGGCCGACACAACCCCAACCCCACTCATTCAAACCCTACAAGCATAAGTGCTTAGGTACGTGGACTTGAGTTGGGGGTCTGGGCTCAAATCCTGACTCCTCCACTTAGGTCCTCCATCCTGACATAACACTTGGGGTATCTGCGCCTCCATTTACTCTGTTATAAGATACCCAACCCCAACGACTATGGGGATTAAACAAGCTGATGAAGAGAACGAGCTTGGAATCACACGTGGCCCACATCAGCACTCAATAAACCTCTGCAATTATGGTTATTACATCTGCCACCACCTCTGGTATGTATTTAAATATTTCTCAGATCTACATGCTTGGAAAGGGCTTAAATGTATTTATTGTAAAATTAAATCACTATCCTAATTGCAAAGCCATCATGGTTAGCCATAAATAGCAGGTGACTGTACACATAAGTGCGGAATGGTTTACCAAGGTGAAAACAGCTCATGCCCTGTGGAATGCTGGCACTTTTTGGAAACACTGACTTCTGGCCAGATGCCCCACACAGGAGGAAACAGCCTCAGAAACAGAGGGACACAGTGAGAGAGTCGGGGCTCAGTCCAGATCACTGCTCTGTGCTTCGGGCTGCTCAGAAAGAGCTATTTGGAAACCCTGTACGTTCCCAGGGCAGAGGTCTAGGATGCCTCTGTTCTGTTGCCTATTTGGTTCTCAGCAGGTTACGGTCAGAGTCAGGAGCAGGGTTAGGGATGTGGCTGGAGTTAGATGTGTTAGGACTAAGGTTGGAGTCAGGGTGAGAATTAGACTAAGGGTTAGCAGTAGGGTTAGGACTGAGGTTAGGGTGAGCATTAAGACAGGGTTAAGGTTAGAGTTAAGATTAGGATCCGGGTGAGAATTGGGGTTAATGATAGAGTGGAGATTAAGGTAAGAATCAAAATTAGGATGCTTAGGGTAGAGTTAGAGTTAGAGTTAAACTAAGAAATGAGATCAGGATGCGAGTGAGAGCTAGGGTTGGGGTAAAATGGGGATTGAGGTTAGAATGATACTTAGGGTTAATATAAGAGTTATCAGGGTGAAAATTAAGAGTTTGTGATAGAGACAAGGAAATGGCTCAGAGGTTATCAGTGTTTGCTTTTAAAGCCTGCTGACCCAGGTATGTTTCTCTCATACCCACATAAATCCAGAAGCACAAGTGCCACATGCATCTGGAGTTTGGTGGCTGCAGCAAGAGGCCCTGCTGCATCTCTACACTTACCTACACTGCAAATAAAAAAATATATTTTCAAAAGCCTGTGGCTAGAAAGGTCATAAGCCTTAGGGAGAAATTAATACTGTTGTCTGGATCAATGATACATTA
Source organism: Zapus hudsonius (assembly GCA_004024765.1). Taxonomy (NCBI): domain Eukaryota; kingdom Metazoa; phylum Chordata; class Mammalia; order Rodentia; family Dipodidae; genus Zapus; species Zapus hudsonius. The sequence goes on along the minus strand of PVHP010031093.1, from coordinate 17,296 downwards.
CACCCACCAAACTGCCCAACAAATATTCGTGTTTATGCCCATATATTAATGTTACTCTCCCTTTGGGTTAGAGAAGCTTCTCTTTTCAGATGGTGGTGACCACTGGGGTGATTGAAAACTCACCAAAGTCCTGAGAATATGAGACAGTGGAGTGTTCAGCTCTGAGACATCTCGATCACACCCTCCAGGGCTCAGGGATCATTGCTGGAAGAGGTGGCAGAAAGACTGTAAGAGCCAAAGGATACAGAGGAGTTTTTTGCAATACTATCTTCCAGAAACAAATGGTCATAGCACGCATGACCTCACAGTGACTGATATTACCTGCATAATAGGAGGGGGGCAAATGACATCAAAATAGAAGATGAACTAGTAGGGGAAAAAGAGAAGGGATATAGGGAACAGGAAAGAGTGGGAAGAGAATATGATCATGGCATATTGGCTATAGTGCAGAGGTTGTCAATGATAAGTTTTTAAAAAGTGATGGTGTTGGATTTAGAGTTCAATCAAAGTTAAGGTTAGGATGACGGTTAGGGTTAGGAGTCTGGTTAGCATCAAACTGAGAAGTAGAGTTAGGTTTGAGGTGTTGAAGATGACTAAAGTTAATTAGGACAGAAGTTGGGTCAGGGTTAGGGTTAGGATCAGAGTGAGAATTAGAAATCAGTGATAGGTTTAGAATCAAGGTTAGGGTGAGTGTGACAGTGAAAGTTTGGGTGATGATTAATGTTAGACTCAGTGCAACTCTCTGTCCTTGCTCTGAACTTTAGAAGCAGTCAGTCACCTCTCTGAGCCTTGCAGAATCTTTTCTTATTGATGGTCCTGAATGAATGCCCGTCTCATTCATCAGTGCATCAGATGGAGCAGAGGTCAAAATATCCTTTGGCTTAAAACGCAGCCGAGAAGTGCTCCCGTTCCCCGCCAGCCCTTTCCAAGAACTAAGAACTGCTCTGGGAAAGTTCCTCTTCACTTAGGAGGATGCTGTGGCCACTGCCCTGTATCCATGGAGGATATAGAACCCTAAAGCTCTTCAGAAGACCGGGAATGAAAGGTGGGGTGCTTTTTAAAGATGGGGATCCTATTCTAAGTAAGTGTTTTTCCCTTCTCCACCCCGTTTTACTTGAAAACTTGGCTCCCACTTAAAAACAGTTCAAGCATCAAGCTTGAATCTCAGTACGAGCTTCAGGTGACAGGTGCATAATGCAATTATAGTAGCCGCTCTGTATCTCCCGTTATTGAATAAAACATTCATTAATAGCTCTTCTCTTCTTTTGCCATAATAGTCCCCTGCTAAATATAAACACTAAGACCCACGGTAACTGAGAAGCAACTTAACCACAGAATGGCCAGTGTAATCTGCAGGCTGCCTGCCACACAATGGTCTTGGCCCAGTCTCCCTCCAGGGCCAGTCCTTGGTCCACTGATCCAGGATCTTTCCCCATTCAGCCCACGTGGAGACAGCAGGGAAGAAAAGGCCTGCATATGCTTTATGTGACACCTTCTTGCCACATCTCTGCAGACCAAATGACACGAGCACATCTCCCCTGTCACTGACAAAGACATGGAAGGTCCCAGATTTTCCTGGACTTGCTCAAGTCACACAGAATGGAAACGTTAGTCAATGTTGCAATCCTGTTCTTTCCTACAACCTCAACAGGCCCAGAGCATACAAAGGTTTTTCTTTCCCATTTGACATAGAGTCTTGTGGTAGTTTGAATAATGTCCCCCAAAGTTTATTATAATTGTGTTTCTTAAATTGTTAATTGTCTCCAGGCTTCTGGCTGGAGGAAGTGTCACTTTGGCCTGGCCTCCTGGGGTCATGACACCCTTTCTAAATTGGATGCAAAATACTAGGGATAGATATGCAAAAGAAAAGCCAGAACCCCAGGTCTGGCAGTTCTGCATTTTTGTGAATTACAGTGACACAGTGTGCTTGCTTGCTTGCTTCTGGAGGTGCTGTTTTCTCTCTCTGCTTGCTTCTGTAAAAGGGGGCCAGCCTTTTTTCCTTAACTTCCCCTGGGTCTGTTACTTCAATAAATACTTTCCTCCCCAAATCATGCCTGGTTTGGACATTCATCCCAGCGGCGTGTGACTAACTATACAACAAGTCCTAATGGTGCAAATAATCCTGTCACCATTTGGCAACTGTGTCTGTGTGTGCATGCCTTCCTGTTGCTGGGGAAACACAACCGAGGGCATCTGATGGGAGGAAAGGGTTCATTGCAGCTTACATTCCTGAGGGAAAGCTTCATTGTGGCAGAGAAAGGATGGTAGAGACCAGCCATCACACCGTGTCACAGCAGCTAGGAGAAAGCAGCAAGAGAGACCTGAGCTCCCACTGACCAGGGAAACTGAGCTATTACAACCTTACACCTGCCTCTAGCAATATGCCTCCTCCATCAAGGGCCCACCACCCAAATTGCCACCATCTGGGGATGAAGTATTCAAACAATCACAATTTCCTTGCCCACAAAGCAAGCCATCGTTTTTCTCACCCTCCTTCTCCTGTGCCTCTCCCTCCACGTTAGTCATGAAGGAGACAGAAGCAATGTCTTGGCAACGGGGGACAGCGCTCAGTGTGAGATGTCTTGTCTGTCATTCTTGACACCCTGGGATCCATCCCCAATCCAGAAAAAATGGTGAGGGGAGCTTCTCCCTAAGATTGCAGGATACTCGCTGTTCATACTCACGGCAGCCCCTCAGGAAGGATGGGGTTTTCCTAAAATCGACTTCTCAAAAGAACTGAAAGTCATATAAATATTTCTGGTATGTGCCAGCTGCCACCTTCCAGCCATGACGTCACACTCTCCCCCCCTGAAGTGACTCGGGATTTCAGGGAATAAAAGACCTCAACTTCCCACTTCTGTTTCACACTAGTGAGATGGTCCAGTCTGGAAATTATCTTGGACACTTCCTCACTGTCCCCTCAGCACGCACCTGCTTTACCATTCCCACTTACACAGGAGAAGCTCAAATACTAAGGCAAGCACTGTCCATTGACCAGATGTAGAGACTGAGGCCCGGAGGGAAAACAACAGCAAGTGTTCTGGTTTATTTTGTTCAGTAACCTGGCCAGGTTGTGGTGCCCAGCTGTTTGGTCAGACATTGGTCTCAATGTTGCTGAGAAGGTATTTTGTAAATGGTATTAACATCTGCAATCATTTGGCTTTAAGCCAAGGATATTACCCCTTCTCCCCCCACCGCTCTTCTATGATGGGACTGAGCAAACCACTTGAAAGCTCTAATAGCGAAAACTGAAGTTTCCAAGGGGGGAAAAATTCTACTTCAAGAATGCAAGACAGAGGGACTGGGGATGTAGCTCAGTGGTAGAGCACATATCTAGCAAGCACAAGGCTCTGGATTTCAGCCCAAGCCCTAGCCTCGCCAACCCCATCCACCCACACACCACACACACACACACCTGCAACATAGAAATCCAGCCTGGTTGCCTTGCCCTGTGCCCTGTGAACTTCAGGCTCAGGACTGAAACTCTTCCCTGAATTTACAGCCTGTGAATCTGACCCACAAAGTTTAGGCTTGCAACCTGTGTCTGCTACTTTGATTTTTTTTTCAACTTTTTTGTTCACAATTTTCATATATGTATATAATGTATTCATAATCCCCTTCCATTACCTGCTTTTGTCGCCCCCTCCCACCCCCCTTTTACTGAGCCCTTCTTTCTTACCAGCCCCTATTCTATTTTGAACTTTTTAATGTTGGTGGATCCAATATTGTGCAGGTCTTAGGCAGGTAAGGACAGCCACTGTGAGGTCGTGAATGCAACGGCTGCTTCATATCTGGAAGACAGAGTTTCAGAGCACTCCTCCTCATCCTCTGTCTCTTACGTTCCTTCGACCATGTCTTCCATGATATTCCCTGAGCATTCGGGGGTGTGGTACAGATGGGTCATTTAGTTCAACACTCAACACTGATTCTCAGGGGAGTTTGGGGTCTTCCCAGTAATCACTGCAAGTTGCAAAAAAGAAGCTCCTCCCACCAAAAGTGAGAGCAGCACTAGTCTCTAGGTATAAAGATAAATGTGTAGATGAAATTTTAGTGGACATAACATATCCATTTAGCCAAACAACAGTAGTATCTTCCCCCAGCCCCAGAGTTTATGACCCTCAAGAGAGAGGCTTTTTAGTTACTATTCTTATTGCTGTGAGCAATTACCCGACAAGAAGCAACTTAAAGGAGGATTTGTCTTGGCACACATTGTAATGGGGAAGGCAAAGCCCCAGACAGTTCCAAGGTGGCAGGAGTTTGCAATCAAGACTCCTTCCTTCCTCATTTCAAGGGCAGAACAGAAAGCAAAGAACAGACAGGAAATGGAGCGAGGCTAAAAAGCCCCAAGTCCCACCCCCAGTGACATACTTCCTCCATAAACCTCCACCTCCTAAGGTTCTGCACCCTTCCCAAGTAATGCCAATATCTGAGATCAAGTGTCCAAACACAAGAACCCACGGGGAATACTCACATTCAAACCACAAGATCATGTGAGTTAATTCCTTACACAAATTGCTGGATTTGATCCTCTGGGGAACTCAGAATGCAGCATCTATTGTGTGGGAGACTTTGTGCCTACTATCCTGTCAAACCCTCACCCCATTCAGAAAGGCAGTGTTGGCCATCTCCCCAAGATCTAACACTTTCAGTGGCCAGAATCACCCACAAATCCAAGAATCTTCCGCTCTACCGAAAGACCCTGGAAGCCTCAAACACTGGCTTTGCACAGACCCTGCATGAAGAGCCTCTCCTGAAACCTGGATCTGCTGACCTGTCCCGGGTCAAGGGTGAGGAGAAGCAAGGGGTGGATCTGTGTAGGGGAAAGGACATGTTTGGCAGAAACATGGTGAAGGGAGAGAAAGAAGCCCACACGGCTGCTGCCTGACTGGAATCTGACATGCCACATCCCTGATTATTTTCTTTTCCATTAGTTACAAATCTAAATTTGAAGTTGCCTTAAATTGGGAGGATAAAAAGAATCCTAATTCTGTGCAAGAATACCATGCAGCAGATCGTCTTGTCGCACCAGTGTCCGTTTCCCTGTGAATCCACCCACCCAAAATAACACTAGCAAAAAGATCTTCAAATCTACCTTGAGCTCACTCATTCATCCAGACGTGTAATGAGCCCTGAAGATGAATTTTTCCCTGAATTCCATGAGGGTTATGCTTTAGGGGTACACACATTCAGATAGGTACCTTCCAGGGCCTGCCACCTAGTTTGGTGTATGTAATTCTGGATTCCTTTCATTAAAGGAGGTCCCCAAACTACATAAGCCTCGGGTTTCACAAAGCCTGGATTTTCCTAAGGGAGTTCCTGGGCAAAGGAATCAAGGGTGGGTTGTCCCTTGCCTCAGGGATGAAGGAAACCACTCTATGCCTCTAATTACCAATCAGGTCGTGTGTTTTAAATTTTGCTAAGAGAGTGGCTCTTACATGAATAGTTCTTACTTCAAAATAACAATAATTTTTAAATAAAAATATACATGAGAGGCTGGAGAGATAGCTCGGGGATTAAAGTGCTTGTTACACAGCTCTTAGTAACTGAGCTCAAATCCTCAGGCCTCACGCAAAAGCTGAGAGCTGTGGTGCGCTTCTGCAATCCCAACACACATAGGGGAAAAAAAAGAGAAGTAGAGACAGAATTTTCTGGAAGCTGGTGGACCAGCTAGCCTGGCAAAGGGAGCAGTGAACAGTGAGAGACCCTGTATCAAATGAGGTGAGGAATGACACCCAAAAGGTGTCCTCTGACCTTCCCGTGCACTGTCGCATGCACGCACCTGCACTCACACTCACATACACACATACAAACATAAATATAGAAAATAAGTGGATGAGGCAGGAGGATATGTTTAGAGGAGATCGTATGTTGATTGTACTGGTAATGCTAAATGCTCTGTGGATTGCGCTCATCAGGTGTATGCTTCATACTTAATACATGCTATATATTTAACAAACATATGTTGTGTGTTTCACCTATGTTTTTATCTGCCAGAAAAGCTGATAAAAATGACACTGTCTTTAAGGAACTGCCGTCTTACTGTGTTTGGTGTGAAATGTCAAGGGTGGGTTGTCAGCCCGTGGCACTATGGGAAAGACCAAGGGAGGGGGACATTAAAGGTCGATTTTGGCCTCTTCACACTTATGCACAGGGTGCATGCACCTTGCACGCACACACCATACACACATACACAAAAAAAACAGATAAATAGAAAAGTCAAATACAAAGCAGAATGGTTACCAACTGGGAGAAAGTGAAGCAATTGAAAAGGTTTGAGATAAAACTCCTCAATCTATGGGCTGGAGAGATGGCTCAGTGGTTAAGGCACCTGCCTCTAGTGCCTAAGGCCCCTGGTTCAATTCCCCAGTACCCACATATGCCAGACCCACAAGGTGGTGGTCCTGATGCCCCCCTCTCTCTGTATCTGCTTGAAAATGAATAAATAAAATATTTTTTTAAAACTCCTCAATCTCCACCTGTCATCCAGCACTCCAAAAGTGGAAGTGGAAAGATCAGAAGTTCAGAAGTTCAAAGCCATCCTGAGCTACATAGCAAGTTGAAGGTTAGCTTGGGCTACATGAGACCCTGCTTAAAGAAAACTAAAATAAATAAATAAACAAAGAAATTTCACTGAATAGGTTGTTTAAACTTCACAATAGCATATTCTATTAATAACAATATATATTTTAATTTTAAAGCAGCTTGATTCTCATTTTAATTGAAAACACTTCTTGATTGCTAAAAAATAATTATTCAAATGGCTTTAAAATATCATATTTGACTGTAGATTTCTAGCAAAATATGGATTAAATATGAAAAATAAATGACTGCAAACGCCTTCAATCATCTCATTGCTCATAGTGCTAATAGTAATGACATTATTTTCCTGAGACTGTTTTATGTGGATGATGGAAGAGAGAAAGAAACTACTTCTGGGTTTTAAAGGAGAATCAGAAATGGTTATCTTTCACTACGTGTGTGTGCACGTTTATGTGTGTGAAAGCCAGAGGGCAGCCTCAGGGGTCCTGTCATTACTCAAGCACCATTCGTCTTATTTGAAACAGGGTCTCTCACTGGCTGGAACTCACTAAGCAGGCCAGACTGATTGGCCAGGAGCCCTAGGGATCCACCCATGTCCATCTCCCCAGGGCTGGGGTCCCAAGCATGTACTTCTACATCCATCTTTTTAAACATAAGCACTGGAGATTCTCATGTTTTCAAGGCGAGCACTTTACCAAATTAGCCATTTCCCCAGCCCGTTAACTTTACTTTGATTACCACATAGTAATTTTCCATGTTAAAGGAGTTAAGGGTCATATTTCTATATATGCATAGAGTGTTCATTGATCAAATCCAACCTCCTCCATGCACACAAAGCCTTTCCAATTGTTAGAATGGAAATGACCACGAGAGGCCACTCTGAAAGGAAAGGTTTTAATAGGAGGAAAAGCGAGCTGCTGGGCTATTTTCACCAAAGGTGGCGAAAAAGCACAAGGCAGGTTTGGATCAGGCCTTTTTAGGGGAAAATGTTCAGGTTGGGGTCCAGGTGGTCACATGAGGTTGGGTGGAGGGCTCAGGGGGTCACATGCTCTCAGGATCAGGAAGGATCGGGAAGGACAGTCCCTTGGGCCAGGTGTGGCTCTTGGGGGGGAGTCTTTATCTTTGACTCTTGTTGATACTTCTCTTGAGGCTGGATGGGGAAGAGGATCAGGGTGGAGCCTGAATTCCCACTTTACACCAATGTCTTGCTATTGCTACCCTATGTCCAGATGAACTTTGTTTAGCTTCCATATATGGGAGAGAACACATACTTGTCCTTTTATTGCACGTGTGTGTGTGTGTGGATGTGCACACCTGTGTGTGCATGTGCAGAGACCAGAGGAGAACATCCACTTGTTCTCACGCTCAGCCACTTGTTTCCTTGAGACAAAGTCTCTCACTTATCCAGAGCGTCCATTTCAGTCAGGCTGGCTGAGCAGTGAACCCCGGTGATTTTCCGTTTTCTACTCCTCACAAGGCTGGGGTTACAGGCATGCTTGGGCACCCCAACTGTTTACATGGACAGTGGTGAATCAAACTTAGGACAAACCAGGCCCTTTCAGGCCCTCAAGCTTGTGCAGCAAGTGCCCTTACCCTCTGAGCTGTTGGCCAGGCCCGATGCTCACCTTCCCATGCCATGCTCACTTCACTTAAGGTGGCGTTCTTCCACTTCATCTGAAGAACGTTATCCTTCAGAGCTAAATATTACGCTCTTCTATAGATGGGCCACGTTTTCTTAATGCATCCATCCAATGACAGAATCCTTGTCACTTCCACACATTGACTATCGTGAACATATATACATATATACCCAGAAGTGGAACCATTGGACCATATCATAGATCTATTGGAAGTTTATTTTTATTTTTATTTGTTCGCATATGTATGTGTGTATGGGCTCACGTGGGGAGGTCAGAGGAGTTGTTTGTGGTCCACCATTGTGGTAGTTTGAATAATGTCCCCCAATAGATTCAAAAGTTTATTATAATTGTAAATTGTCTCCAGCCAGTTCTGGCTAGAGAAGGTGTGTCACCTTGGCCAGATCTTAGGGTTCAGCCCTAAGGTATTTCTGGGGTGGGTCTGGAATTCTAGCTTTACATATGCAAAAAGCAGTCTGATCTCAAGCCTGGAGTGCCTTTTGTTTGCTAGTTTGGAGTGTGCTTGCTTGCTTGCTTGCTTCTGGAGATGCTGTTTCTCTCTCTGCTTGGATCTGTGAAAGGGGGCCAGCCTTTTTCCTTAACTTCTCCTGGATCTGTTAGTTTCAATAAATACTTTCCTCCCAAAAATTGTACCTGGTTTGGAGATTCATCCCAGCAACGTGTGACTGACTACGACAACCATCTTTGAGACAGGGCCTCTTATTGCTGCAAACAAGTGTCTCATGATCCTCCCATTGGAGTAGGTGTGCTGGGGTCATAGATACATGTGCCATTTTGCAGCTTTACAGGGGTGCTGGGAAATTAAACCCAGGCCAGAAGGCTTCACAGGCATCTTTAATTACTGAGCCTTCTCCCCAACCCCTAAGTTTTCTTGAAGAAACTCCATACTTTTGGCATAGTGAGTGCACTCGTTTATATTCTCACCAACTGCATATAAGACTTCCTTTTCTCCCACATCCTCACCAGCATGGGAAGCAGAAAATCTTGGTACAGGAGAAAACAGGTACATTAATGAGATTGGAGAAACGGAATGAAAACTGACAAGTACTAATTTGAACTTGAAGTCACAACGTGCCCTCAAAGCCGTTGCTGGTTATAGCTCACAGGACCAGCAACAGTCTCTCTCTAGGGACAGTGAGCACTGCCACCACACGGACTGTGGCCTCTTCCTGCCCTTCTGCACAGAGAGAAACCAGAGACTGATGGAGAAGGGAGAAGAGGGGATTATGAAGTCATTGCCAATGAAGAGACAGAAAACCCAAGACCAGAGGTACACTTTAAAGCCAAGAGCAGGAAATGTCTTAAGGCTATGTCTTGATCTCATCTAGTCTCGGAAGCTAATACCTGAAGAAATGTCTTAAGAAGATAGAGTTGTCAGGATGAATAGTAACATATCAACAACGCTGACCATTGGGTTTGGCCATCTGAAGGCCACTGTAGTGATACCAAAATTGAAACAGTAGTCTGACTAAGGTAGTTCAGTGAGATCCCAAGGTTTAGTAACCAAAAAATTCCAGAAAAAGATTTTAAATGTTCTAGAAACTTCTGATGAAAATTTTTTTAAAAATCACACACACTGACAATGAAACTGATCCAAATGCTGCCATCTGCCCACTAACCTCTAAGAGGAGCCTGGCATTTAGGAAAGGTAAACGAAAAAGACATGAACTTTCCCTGATGCTCTGAGGCAAAATGCAGGTGTCATGTCTGCACGTGCTGATATTTAAAAGCAGAGGAGTGTTGTCTCAACTCTCTCCCGCCAAAGTGAAGCAGTGAACACCCTGTCTCTGAAGGCAGTCAAGTCAGGGAAGGAGGACGATCACACATCAGGGATGCTGTAGCCTTGGATACTGAAATAGGGACCCAGGAGTTAGTAACACTCTAAAGCAGGAAAGCAGAATGGTTGAGCAAACAGCAGGGGCTAAATAAGTGTCCCAGGGTTGGTTCCTTTCTGTGCAGCATCTCCCAGGTGTTTCTCTCTGCTGCTGCCAGGACTCAACCACAGCCTTGGATGGATGCTACCAGCTGCACGCACCAGCCATAGGCCTGTGACTACAGCTGTGGAAGGAGCCCCTATCTGTGCTTCCTCATTTTACCCACTGTGGTGGTTCATATTGATTGTTCGACTTGACAGGACCTAGATTCACCTGTGAGGGATCATGAAGATCAGGTTAGCCTCTGGGCAGGTCTGTGAGAGAGTGATTATCTTGAGTAGGTTAACTGAGGTGGGAAGATCCACCTAACTGTGGGTAGGACCACTGCATGGGCTGGAGCTCTGGACTGTATGAAAGGAGAGAGCTGGTTGCTCAGCAGCGCTTATCACTCTGCTTCCTCGCAGTGGACTGAATGTGACCAGCTGCCTCCAGCTCCTGCCACCGTGCCTTCCTTGCCATGATGTCTGTAACCTGGAACTGTGAGCTGAAATAAACCCTTCCTCCTTTAAACTGCTTTCGTTATGTATTTTGTCCCAGCAAGTGCTACACTCTCAGACTGGAAGATCTCATTTCTCTCCACCTTACTCTAAAAATGACTGCCACTTGAATCTGGGGAAACAGGCTAGACACAAGAGGAACTCACAGGCTGAGAATCTGAGATATTTAAATCTGTGTCAGAGTTGAGGAGAGGACTCAGTAAAGCCGTTCTGTTCCATACATGAGGACTAGAGTTCAAATCCCCAGCATTTACGTAAATGCTGGGGCCATACTGGCCCACTTGTAAACCCTGAACTAAAGAAGCAGAGATAGGGAGCCCCTGGGGCAATGTGCCTAGCTAAACTAGCCAAATAAGCCAGCTCTGGGTTCAAGTGAAAGACCTTGTCTCAATTATCAAAGAGGAAAACAATTGAAGAAAACATTGGACATCAACCTCTGGCCTCTGCAAGCAGACACACACGCAAGCACACATCTACATGCACACTTTTAAAAAAAAATCTCTTGTATTATTGCTGGGCATGGTGGCACACAACTTTAATCAATCCCAGCACTCTGACAGCTAAAGGAGAAGGGTCTCCATGAGTTCAAAAGCAGCCTGAACTACAGGGTGAATTCCTGGTAAGCCTAGACTAGAGTGAGACCCTGCCTCAAAAAAGAAAAACGAAACAAAAAAAATCTCTTGTATTAGATATCTGGAGTGTAACTATCTGAATAGTACCTTCTGTATGCAAGCACCATTCTAAGCCTCTTAATCATTCCCAACAACCATGTGAAGAGACCAGAGGAGTCTTAGAAGCCCCATCTTACATAGACAGAACAGAAGCCCAGAGAAGAAGAGAAGCAACTTTTCCAAGGTTAGCTTCAGAAATGGAGCAGTCTGTAAATGTCCCGGTCGTGGACTGCATGCTTGTATCACCTCAAAATTTATAGGTTGAGACCTTAAAACCCACCATGATAATAGATATTTGGAGAGAGAACCTTTGGAGGTCTTTAGGTCATAGGGTGAAGCCATCATAACAGGATTCATGCCCTTATAAGAAAAGACATCAAAACATTACTTCTCTGGCTCTCTCCCATGTGAGTCCCACCATCCCTTGATATCCATGGAGAACTGATTCCAGGACCTCCGACGATACCAAACTCTGTGGATGCTCAAATCTCTGAGATGAAATGCTACAGTCAAGCTGGGCAGGTGGCTCATATCTTCAATACCTGAACTTGGGAGGGGGAGGCAGAAGGATCAGGTGTTTGAGACCAGCCTCAGCTACATGAGACTTTGTGTCCAAAAAGAAGCCAATAAAATAAAATGTTTTAGTGTTTGTATATAACCTAGGCACATCCCCTGTGTGCAAAATCATCTTTACATTACTTATAATACACCTGTGTAAATGTAAATGCTATGTAAATATTTGCCATAAGATAAGAAAAAGTCTATGCATGTTCTATAGATGCAGTTATCATTACAAATAGTTTTATCTGAAGATGATTTAATCACCCTTGGAGATTCCAGATCAGCTATGAGCCAGGAAGAAGGTCTCGATGAAGAATTCAACCAGGGGCAGGGGAGATGGTTCAGGATAAAGGGCTTGCCACACGACGTGAGTATCTGAGTCTGGATCCCCAACACTCATGTAAAGCTCTGTGCTCTGTGCTCTGGTGCACATCTGTAATCCGAGCACACCTGCAGCGAGAAAGGAAGCAGAGATGGGAGAGCCTGATACGGGTTGCTGATAATATTCTAATATTCGTAAGCAATGCAGGGAGAGAGAGATAGAGTTTTGGAATCCTCCCTTCCCCCTTGTCCTACTCCGAGTTCTTATCCTCTAATGCCAAAGAATTGTACACAGGGACAGAATTAAATTTTAATTACACATTTATTATAATTTAGTAGATTAGGAAAAGGGGAGTTGGATGGGGAAGTTATAGAGTTTTCCTGCCACCAGTGTGGGGAAAACACGTGTCAGAGAGTTCACAGAGCTTATATTATTTAGTTAGATAAACAGCCCAAGAAAAGATAACAGAAAGCTCCCTTTATGAAAAAGAGAGGTTCATGAGAGAAAGGTATGGAGCCTGTCCCCCTACCCCAGCCCTCAGCTGGGGTAGGGGTACAGGCCTTACCTCCCTGAGGCCTGGGTCAGCAGTCCTACTCCATTGCCATGTGGGGGAAGAGGGCCGGCTTCCTCTAGGGAAGCTAGTTTTAAGTCCTCCCCAGGTGAGTTAGTGGGACAGCTGATTGGTTTATATTTGACCAATCAGTTTTAGCACCTAGGTTGTAGCTATAACTAGACACCTCCCATTCAAGGGGAGGGGCTGGAAGAGGAGGGGTGGTCCCTACACACACCTGACTGTCACAAGCCCACCAGAAGTGAAGCTTGCAGGCCAGCTCGCCTGGTGAATGAGCAGTGAACAATGAGAGACCCCACCTCAAATGAAGTGGAAGGCGAGACTGACACTCACAAGTTGTCCTCTGACTTCCACGTGTGTGCTCTGGCACACACACGTGAACATGCATGTAACAACACATATACGCACATTATCCACACACAGCAAAAAAATCCAAAAACAATAAAGTATGTTTATAATTTATGGACCAATTATTACCCCACTTAAAGGAAGTGTAGTTTAAAAAAAAAAGAATAGGTGATGCAATTTAAGACATGGTAATTTTTTTTTTTGGTTTTGTTTTGTTTTGTTTTGTTTTTTGAGGTAGGGTTTTGCTCTAGTCCAGGCTGACCTGGAATTCACTATGTAGTCTCAGGGTGGCCTTGAACTCACGGCGATCCTCCTACCTCTGCCTCTGAGTGCTGGGATTAAAGGCGTGCGCCACCACGCCCGGCAAGACATGGGAATTAATTTTGTTCGTCTTAATCTATCTTTGGCTTGTGTTCGTGTACTAGCTAAATAAGACCTTATTAAAGGCAAGTAAAAAAGGCCAAAAAAAAAAGTCAACTATGCAGTGGGCTGAGAAAATAGCTCCATCAATAAAGTGTTTACTGCACAAATGTGAGAACCTGAGGTCGGCTCTCTGGTACCCATGTAAAAGCCAGGTATCGTGGCAAGCACCTGTAATACCAGTTCCTGAAAGGTCTTGTTGACCAGCTTGGCCAGCAGAACCGGGGAGCACCAAGTCCAGTGAGAAACCCTGCTGAACTAAACACCTTAACTCTCAGGTGAACAGTCATATCCCGCCCAGTGAGCTGCTCTCCTGCCCAGGTTCCTCACTGTCATTTCTACTTGATCTTCTCCTTTCTCGCTGGTCTTCCCCTGGCTTCTGTGCCTTGAGATCCCAGGAGGGACCATTTAACACAGATATAATCAGTGTTCTCCATCCCTCATTCCCCCTCAGCCATAAGAAATGGTAAGCAGTATTTATCTGTCTCTCGAAATTTCTCTGCCAAATCAGAGGCTAACATGAAGAATGCAACTCACGTTGATTTCTCCCCTTTCATAGTCAAACTTCCTCCTAGCTCAGCCCAGATAGCTCAGCCTGAGCTACATGCCTTCTCACCCATACCAGCAGTCATGTGATGGCCACTGTGGCTTCCTGACAGTGGAAGGAACTACATTCAGGTTTTGCCATGTTTCTCTAGTCTGTCTACCATTTTCAGGATCTCCCCACACTCACGTGGCAAACCTCATTCATCAAGTAGTATGTGGTGGTTTGAAGCCTCACTCAATGCCTAGCTGGTGGAGCCTTTGGGAGGTGGAGCCTTGCTGGAGGAGGTGTGTCACTGGGGCGGGCCTTGAGGTTGATTAGTCCAGTCCACTAGGTGTTCAGAGTGAGTGAGCGCTTACTGCTTCCTCCCAGCTGACTGGTAAGACATGATACCCTGTTGTCTATTCTTGCCATGCTTGATAAACTTCCCCTTGAGACCGTAAGCCAACCTTTTCCTTCCATAAGCTACTTCTAGTCAGATATTTTGTCCCAACAATGAGAAGGTGACTGCCACAGAGTATCACCTCATACCACATAGAGGAAGATGGATCCAAAAAGATTTCCCCTATGGACTTTCTAAAGGGGCTATTCCACTGGGTAGATAGCCTGAATTGCGTTTTATCACCAGTAGCAGAGACACTGCAGCCAGGAGGAAGGCTATCTCACATCCCACTGGGAAAGATGACCATGTTGATATTGATCCTGAAAACACTCCAACCTCAGATGCCTCAGCCTCTGTTGTAGACCACATCACCCACGGCAGTGATGGAAAATAGGAGGAAGAAATGTGGCAGGTAGTTAGGGAAGGACCTTGAGAATTAGTAGTTGTGTCTTTTTGTCTTTGCCTGAAGAATATAACAGTTAAAGCAAATGTTAGGGTTCACAGAGTAAAGTTGAAACATGGAGAAAGCAAAGAGGCTTGCCCTGGGTGTGAGACAGCCAAACAGCCAGGTAAGAGAAAGGGCAGGGCAGGCTCTGGCAGGCCCCCATGAAGACCCTCTTGTTTTTGGTCCTTGATTCTGGTCTGCTTCTCCCTTGTAAAGCTTGCAGGTGGACACTGAGCCCTCACCCAGCCCTGTCCTGGAGACAGAGAGGAACATGGCTAGTTCCCTAATTAGAAAGGAGATATGGACACCTCGTAGAGATTGATGGTTGTACCAGAACTGTACTTACCTATATAGTCCTCAGTCAAGTCATTTTAAAGATCCACTTATTTCCCTGGCCAGAGAGCCTTATAAACACCTAGACAGCAGTCATCCAGGGGCAACCTGTTCAGAGGCAACCTGTTCAGGTCTCCTCTCCACTGATGCACAGTTATTTATTATCACTTCTTAATAAGCTTAATTTAAGTTCTCCCCTTAAACTTGCTTCTCTCTGTAATAATGTTTTCCCTTTAAAACTCATTTTTCATTGCCCTTGAGATTCATTCTTGAATTTGTGAGACAAAGAACCCGGAGCCCCTGACAGTGGAGCTTTGGTGACTGTTGAGAGTTTGGAACCCTAGTTTCTGAGTAAGGCCAATTAAGAGCTGAGGTAAGGCTCCATCACTTTCAAAGAGACCACTTGGAGCAAATGCCATGCACCCACTTCCCCCAAACTCATCTTTGGTTCAGTCATGCATCTGTTTGGGTGCCAAGTGTTGCATAAATTTTCCTGGAACGTCTATTCCTACTCATTCCAGATGAGGAGGGCAAGAACAGACCAAAGAAACCATCCCAACCAGGTCCAGCTTAGTAAACCAATAAGTTTGATTGTGGCTACTTACAGATGCATGAGCAACACAACTGAGAAGTTTCCTTTATTTCCCCCCAAAAATTGCTAACTACTTTCACATAACCAGGACGAGAAGGGGCCTCCCTTTGCATACACCTCATGTACCTCATGAGCCATTCCCTTTCTGCAAGGGAATTGAGTGGACCCCAACTTGTGGGGGTCTCATGAGCCATCGTGCTGTTCTGATCCCAGACAGCAAAGGTCACATTCAGCTTGGAGGAAACAGATCCATCATGGCCACCAGGGTGCCGCAAGATGCTGACGTCTTGGAAGGTGTGCATTTCTCCAGAACATTCAGTTTTATCTATGCAGCCCAGACCAGCTCCAAGTTCCAAACTATCTCTGGATGCCAGAGGAGAGATTTGTTCTCGACCAAGCTGAGGCTTTGTGTCTCTAGCTGCTGTGGTGTGACCGTTGGGCCCTTTGCTTCTCTGCAGTCTTGGAGGACAGGACAAAGGGCAGGAATGGGCACACAAAATATGCCTCAGTGAAGTTGTTTTTAGCTGTTGCTGTGAAGAGCCAACTGGAAGACTCCCCAGTGCCATGATAGCTAAGAGCCATCTTTGGAGCACAGCATGCACTGGTGAAGGGCAGCACCGTAAGAGCAGAGCGGTCCCATGTGCAGAAGCCAACTTCCTCCTGGGCACAGAGAAGTAAGTACCTGTGACTGGGGCAGGATGGAATTCTATTCTATTCTTCTGTTCTGTTCTGTTGTTATTATAGTCTATTCTATTCTATTCTGTCCTGTTCCTTTCCATTCTAATCTATTCTATAGATATTGAGGAGGAATAAGTTACCAGGAGGAGAACTTTTATACTAGGTTTGGAACAACTCATATTTATCTTCCAGTTGCTTAAAAACTCTGGGAAGGGACAGGGAAAGGTATTGTCTAGATGTCAACTGACCATCTCTCTCCAAATAATTAGTAATGACTACCTTGAGGGCTGTGTTGAAATCGACTAGTGATGTCTTCCATGGGTAAAGAAATAGGAACCTGACGGTGTATGCTCTTTATTTTTCATCCTTTGTTAGCTGCTCAGAACCATTGCCCTGGTCTAAGAAAGCAATGGGCTAAGCCTGAGACCCTGGGAGGCTGGGAGAGGAAGAACAACTTGTCTTGCTTCCAGCACAGAAAAAAAAAAGTTTTCCCTAAGAACCATATCTATGCAGAGGATGCACTACAAACAGAACAGTCATTAAATCCAGGACTTCTAAGTTCAATGAATAAACTGAAACAGACAGGTTCTAATTTCTACTGAAGTGAAAAATCCCCAGGGCAACTAGCCTGCTCCATCCCCGTTCACGCAGTTAGAACGATTTCCACTACTCTTCATTTGGGAATTCTTTCATCCTATGGAAAAGTTAAAATAGTAGCATAATGAACATCTGGATTCTTCTACATTGTTCCCATTAGCACTTTGCCGTATCTGCTTCTCTCCATCTGTAAGTGTGTGTGT
>PVHP010031092.1:0-21265 GCA_004024765.1 Zapus hudsonius | reverse complement strand
CATTCATTTGTTTGTGGGGGACACCTGGATCAAACCATGACAGTCCGCCCCTGGCCCCCACAAACTAATAATCATACATGATGTAAATACAATGCATTCAGCTCAACTCTTAAGTCCCCACAGCTTTCAACTGAGCCATAATACCAAAAATAAACCCGTAATGGCACAGAACATTCACAATGCAAAACATGAGGCACAGAAAAAACAGATTGACTAATACAAGATTCAAAACAAACAGGGCACCATCAATCTCTAACCCTAAGTACAATGATTCTAAGCAATAACACAAGTCTATTGGAGATTCAATTCCACCCCTCCAGCTCGGTTACTCACAGTCCGGGAAAACGTCATCCGCTGCTGGCAGCTCACCTTGGCACCCATCCATAGTCCTGGAATTCTTTGGGTCTTCATTGCAACCCACAGTTCATACTCATGGCTCCATCGGGCTCCATGCAGGCAACCTTGCACACCTGCTTCACATGCCGATGGCCATTTTTCAAAAACAAAACTATGTTGCAAATCCAATGACCCTCTCTTTCTAACCAATCTCCATTCCACAGAACCAGGTGGGCTACCAACTTGTTAATCCAGGGAGGATCAAAGCACTCAGGCCCCTTACTTCAAAGAGTCCGCATTCTTCCTGTTGTTCCAATGCAGACCAGCTGGCCCAATCTCAGTGGTTGTAATCTCTCAAACAATTGCAGGTGAACGGGCAGCAGTTTCGACCCAAAGATCTTTCTTTCTGTGCCATCTCCATCTGCTCACATTAGTCCATCTTTACGTAAAACAACCCTGCACAGGTTTCCAGGACACAGGCAGGCAGAATGCAGCAAGCCTCTCATGCAAACTGCTTCTGGCACAATCCTGACAAAGTTCTTTCTCACCCTCATAAGCCAAACCTCACAGTCCATAGTTCTCATTACATTCAGGTCTTTAAATTCGGACCAGAATGATCCAATATGCTATACTCACAACACTGAGAGGCATCTCTTAGGCCAAGATTTCAAATCCTTCCATATTCCTCCTGTAGATCACTTCCAGAAGACCAAAGCCACAAGTTCAGGGTTTTAACAGCAACAGATGACCCCACTCCTGGTACCAAAACTGTTGCAGTCAGCTCCTGGCAGGGAAAATGATGGCATGAGCACAGGGCTGGACATCACCTCTGCCACAGCACTGCAAACAATGGCAGGAAGCTGTCTTATAACCCCAAAAGCCCACCCCCAACAACATAGCTCCATCGAGGTTGTAAAACCCAAACTGTCATTAGCTGAGGATCGATCTGTCAGAACACATTCATTTGTTTGTGGGGGACACATGGATCAAACCATGACAATGCCCATGTTTTACACTGAAGTCTACCTGACTTTAAGTCCTTCCTCTATAACTTCTTTTTTTAAATATTTTATTTATTCATTTTCTTTTTTTATTTTTTTATATATATTTTTATTGTCCATAATGAGTTACATTATTTAGTGGGCAAACAATGAGTTGTTATCCCCAATTCCCCAATGCCCCCCATCCCCATCCCCAATCAGCTGAATATCCTCCTCCATGGGTCATCTGGATCAGTCCTTGTGGCAGGGGATCATGGATAGCCTAGTACTCAGCCTGGTTCTCCTGGCCCAAGTGTGTTGTTACTGAGGGGTGCCATGCCTCTGGATGGTCTCCCCCATCACGGCTCTCACCATCTTTCCGCCCCCTCTTCCGCTCAGTTCCCTGAGTCGTGGTGGGTGAGTATTCAGACTGCTTTAATGTTGTGAGCTTAGGGGTTTTTGTGTCGAAAATTGTTGGTTTCTGTCTCACTGGCTTATCCTATGTTGATTGAATGGCTGTGGCTGTGGGTCCCTTGTTCATCCTGTCATTCTCTGCGGGGTTCCATATGGATCCTCCATGATATGACTGTGTTGACTCATCTCTTGCCAGGATTTCAGCTATCTGCCTACAGTCGGTTGGTAGGGTTAGATGGGTCACAGCTCTCTCACTGCATTCTGAAGAATACAAACACAATCTCCATCAGAGAGTGAGATCAGTATAGGTTAACAAATATGCACAATTCTGGATTACCTAGATTCTATTTTTAGTAGCCTCCATGTCAATCACTCCCATAGTGCATCTTTTCTTGAGAGCCCAAGAGTACGGAATCCAGTGCCTTTCGCCCTGATTCCCCAGTTCCAGTCAAGGGCTCCCCCTCACTAAGTGGAATATTTGGCTGAATTTAACAGCTGTTGATTGTCTCCCCCAGGCCTAGACTCCTCCATTGCACAAGTACTCCTTTCTTGGTTCATTGTTCTCCCCCAGTAGGAGGTGTGGTCAGCCTACTCATGGCTGCAGACTGTGTTTCATGCCAGTGGTCTCTGTTTGCTCCAGCTGTCATTGATCAGCTTCCCCTGGCCGCTTGTGCAGTGCCTTCCAGCACTACACTAACTGCCATCTGGGGGCTGGATACCATTCCGGACCTTGAAGGGTCTCTGGATGCTGATCGATGGCATTCTGTGGTTTCTTCAGCAACAGGGTTTTGCCTCAGGCCTGGGGAGGGCGTTCAAGAGCTTTGACAGAATTCTATCTTGTTTTTGGAACCTCATGGGTCACTTTGGTCAACAGCTCAGTGAGGGAAGGAACTGGTGACTGGGAACAGGGGTTGTCAGATTGATCAATTATTCACAGGCTTAGACTCTCTCCCCTTCCCCTGTAACTTCTTATGAACTGTTAGATGTTCATGTCTTTCCATTTAACACTAATTTTGCTTTAAGAATCTCCCCAAACTTTCTCAAGGTGACGGAAGACAGCTTAGTAGAAGGCCTATGTTTTGGGAGTGGGGACAACAGGAAAGCCATTGCCCTCAACCCTTCCACAGGCACTTAACGTTTGTATTTCTGGGGAAGCTAGAAGCCCACAAACACAGAACACCAAAAATCACATAGAAACACATGACTGTGACTTTTACTAAACAAGGTACTGAGGGAAAGAAGTGCTTGCTCTTCCATTCTGAGTCATCCTTTAATTCTAACTGGCAACACCAACTGAGGGGACCTTTCATTCTAGCTACTTCTACGAGGACTTGACCTTGCATTTTACTTGATAGCGCCCTGGGAAACAAGTCCCCTTCCATTTTACAACTGAGGAAAATAGAGACTGTTGACATCAGGTCAGTAATTGCCAATTTTAATGTGTACCCAAATGGCCCAAGTCTTTTGTTAAAATGCAACTTTTGACTAAGGAGTGTCCAAGTCCCAGATGACACTGGTCAAAGGACCACACTGCCAGGAGCAAGAGCCTGAGGAACTCCCCTGACCTCAAACAACTAGGTGGTGGAGGTCAGCTTCTCTCTACCTCTAGTTCCCAAGTGTGCTCTCTGACCAGGAGCATCAGGAGCCTCAAGGGCGAGACCAGGTAAGGCCCAGCGGGCTGTGTTTGAACAAGACATACAGAAGTCACTAAAGACACTGAAGTTTCAACCTACCACATTGTACCATACCTTGGCTTTTCCAGGGGAGAGAGCTGCTCTTGGTTGTCTGGAGGTTTTGTTGTTTCATTTCATTTTTGCTTTGTTCTAAATTTTTTCCAATTTGTTTTTGTTTTTCATTTCCTTTTTTTCCATTTAAGTCTTGGGATACCTTTGTTCTGATATAACCCCTTTGTGCTAATTACCAGCATTCAAAAAAGAGCTTCTTTAGATAAGGCTAAAAAGATATGTTCCTATGACTGAAACTATATTGCTCTCATCCCCCACAGCAGAGGATAAAAATAAAACAAAAACTAAAAATAAAAAAGTTTTGCAACCCAACAGAAGGAATGCAAAGAAAGAACTTAACTGGCTTGCCAAACCCAATTGTTTTACGCTCTGGGGTTATGAAGTATAACAGAGCCACGGCGGGCATGTGCCTCATACTTAGGAAGTGATTGTTCTCCTAGGCCGAAGTACAGAACAGATTTCTGTGAAAGAGGGGAAATGTTTCCCAGGGAAATTCCCCATCGTGACAGCTACATGATGTGTTCATTCCTTTTTCCATCTAAAACCACTGAACTCCAGTGCTTCCCAGAGCAGGCTGCCAAAGATAAAACACACACACACACACACACACACACACACACACACACACACACACACAAATAAATCCAAGAATGGAGAGTAAATTTGACTCAAAAACAGGAAGAGCAGACAAACAAACAAAAAAAAAACAGAATTTTCTATTTCTTGAGCCCCAAATAAGAGTATCATATTCTGTTCAATTCCCAGTCACCCTAACTTCATGTGACCCACTACCTTCATCCTCACTAGAGCTCCTCCTATCTCTTACCCACTCTGGCCAGACTCCAGTCAAGATATTTTATAAGTTGAAAGTGTGATCTGCTCTTGATGACAGCGCATACTTTCTTGCATCTGTACTAAATTCAAACCATTCTTCACAGCCCTATTTGAGCAAAGTCGCTTGTAGCCAGTAGGTGTCCTTTGATTGTATTTTTAGACTCGCTGGTGAATAAAATAGAGTTGGATTACCCAAAGAAAAGCAGTAACTGAATATGACAGTTTGAATACATCAGGAGAAGTCTAACATTTTATCTGGAGAAAAGTTTCTCCCGGTGTCAGTGGAAGTTATGTGTTATTTTCTGATCCCTGATTTCCCATAATCCAAGAGTCGATTTAGGTGTTGAAAGATACTAGAAAGCAACTCAAAGCCTGGGGCTGTGCAGAGAGAATGAGCGAGAATGTAATGTGGGCATGTGCACAACATGCAACCACACACACACATACACACACACATACACACACGTACACAAACACACACACACACACACACACACACACACACACACACACACACACACACAAGCCCAGGGAAGACGAGTAGAAGCGAAACCTTCTCAGCCTCATGCTATATTATATTTTCTCCCTAAGTTCCAATCTTTTCTCAAACGCCCAAACTGCCTCCACGGTTATCTTCTTCAAATAATTAATTTGCACCCACATCCCCAGAACTCTTGCTCCTTAACTTCCATCAGAGCTCAGAGAGTGACATCCATATTGACACTCTCAGAAGCTGGAACTCTTAACCATATTTAACAAGAAGCATCTCTGACAGTAATTGGAGCTTTGCATCAAGGTAAATGAATGGTGAAATCATCAGAACAGACTCCAGTGGCTATTTGCATCCTGGAAGTGCTAACATCAGAGAGCAAACTTAACACAAGGCCTCAGTGGAAATGAATTTCCTATAAACAAACAATGCGAAGAAAGCTTCGCTTGTGTCATGTGTGACTCCCACTGAAGGGAAGATGAATATTCTGTTTCATATGTTTGTTACCAGAAGCTGCTGCTTCATTTATTTAATAAGACATTTTCTCTTCCTCATCACATGGACCAAGCAATCACCATATGGCCAGCAGTGGGTGAGCAATCTTACCCACCAGTGGCTTTTAATATAAATTGTCTAAATTATTAATTGTGCTGTGATACTAATGTTTCGGGTGAGCCAATTTAAAGCTGGCGGTCTTTCTTTTTCTTTTATCCACATGGCATGGAGCACCCGTCTTCCACAATCGAAACAGGTTCCCCAGACTCAGTACTACTGATCTTTGGAGCTGGTCGATTAGTTTCTTATTCAGATAGTAGTAGGCAAAATAGTAGATCTACAAGGGTCTCTGTGACCTACCTCCTAGACCGTCTAGGAACATGTTACACTACGTGGAGAAGAGAAATTCAGGTTTGCAGGTAGAGTTAATGCTACTAATCAGCTGACCTTACAATAGGGAACATTTTTCCTGGATGATCAGGGCTATCCTGGTTAGGCCTAATGAAGCACAAGGTCCCTGAGAAATAAAGGGAGAAATCATCAGCTGGTCCCAGGTGTGAAGAGGGCCTTGATCTACCTCCACTGGCTTTGAATGCAGAGCCAGGGGCCACAGCCAGGGAATTCGGAGAGCCTGTGGTAGCTGGAAAGGCCAAGGGAATACGTTCTCCCATATTGCTCCAGAGGAAGGTAACCTGACTGATGACACCTTGGATTTACTTCCAAGCTGCATGTGTTCATCTTACCAACGAACATATCAGAAATAAATCAGTATTGTTTTAAGCCGCTGAATTTGTAGTAATTTCTTAAAGCACCAATTGTGGTTTTTTTTTTTTTCTTTTCTTTCCTTTTTTTTTTCTCTTTAGTTTAGAGAGACTTCACTAGAGTAAGTGAAGGAAACAGGAAAGATTATGAAGAGCTCCTTCCCATGAGAAGGCAGGAAAGGGAGGAAATAAAGCCCACCTAGACACACAAGTTGGGGTCACTTATAAGTTCTGGATGGGAGGATGAGCTAACCAGTCCTGATGCCAAATTTGTACCATGGTGGGGAGGAGGATCTATAGTAAACAGCCACAAGGCAGGATCAGGTTTAATCCTTCTAGGAATCCTAATTCTAAGAAAGATGAACTCCCTCCTTAAGGGGGAGGAACCCTGGTTGTTTATGGAAAAACTGATCTAGGGACTCCTTTCGGCAAAAGATAAAGAGGAGCCAGAGCCTTCTGTGACATCTGGCGAAGTGAAAGCTGCAAGGACATTCCCTGTTTCTATTTTTGAGGGTCCAGTCACCCCTTTGAAGAAGCAACCCTAACTGCTGTTAGGGAATTGGAGTAATGACCAATCTGGTTTCTTGGAGTTGAGTAGGATCATTGGGTGTGGAAATGGGAAACTTCTCCGGTGGGTCTGTTTAAGGGACCCTGGAATTTGAAGCACCAGTTATTTTGACAGCTCTTGTCTTCAAAAGGTCTGCAGGGCTTTCCTGTACATTGTAGCTCATTTAGACAGGCTAGTGGTGTGGGTTCTAAATGTCATTAACATTCTTTCTCTAATGACGTCAATCAAAAAACCTCCAGGCCACGTGTCTCTTGATTGAAAAAAATGCCCCCTAATGAGCCAGTGTCTTAAGACTATTTATTTTCAGAATCATTTTCTCTTCTATATCTGTTTTTAGATTTTTAAAAAAAACAAACCTCTAAAACAGGCATAGTGGTGTCTGCCTATAATCCTGGTCTTCAAGAGGCTGAGGCATGAGGCTCTCAAGTTTGTCAGCAGCTCTGTCTCAAGAAAAAAAAAAGCAATTGCAAATATATATTTGAGGGTCAAAAGTCCATGGATCGCACTCAGGTATGATCTACCAGAGCTGCCGAGGAATAAACTGGGGAAAGACGCAGAACAGTTATCAAAGAAGTAAGTGATGTTTAAGGATTCCCAGTTTAAATTGCAAAGTGAAATAGGAAACTTTACAAATCCATTGGAAAAGTCCTGAATCCATCCCAGAGCAATTGCCCTAATTATTGGAGCTCCCACAATGAGAAGGAAGGCCAACAGCAGACTGTGGCTCAGAAAATGTGCTCTGTGCTTTGAGTGATGGACATTTTACAGAGCAGAACAAAAGGATACCCAGGGTAGCAACAATAGTGACAGAAGTCATTTCAAAAAGACCCCTGGTGCACTGGCATGTGCAAACCCCGAGACCCTCTCTGAACCACAGTCTCACAAAACTACAGAAACCTTTTCAGCAGAATATTGCTAGACTATGGGGAAGAAACTTTGAATTAGAGCCACACAGTATTCAGTGGTCTGGAAAGCAGATCAGAGCCAAAATCTGCAGGGGAGCTTTCACACAGGCTCCAAGCAGTGCACCAGACATTGAGAAGGATCACACCAGATTGGAGAGAAACCAGCCTTTACAACCAGACTCCTAAAGAATTATCCAGAGTGAGGCCAGCCTCTGAGGCTCCACCTGCAAAGCAAGTCTGCAGACCCAACTAATATTTGTAACCCAATTTCCCAAAGGAAGATCCAGAGGTGAGAACAGGATTACCTAAGGGTGTCTGGCATCAGAGACCCAACACTGAGAAGGAACACCCAGGGGTGAGACAGGCTTCTGGGAGCCTGAGAAAGAATGCTGGGAGACTCAGGATTGAATCCAGTAAACAGGCCAGACAGCATTCGTAGGCTAAATCTCCATCTAGCTCTCTCCCATTTACATTTCTTCCTCCTTTATTTCACACTGCTTCAACTGAGCAGGCTAGCTCTGGCCTGCTACGTTCTTGTCCTGTGCTTTCCTTTTCTCTCTACTTACTCCATTTTTGTGTGCATCTGGCTTTATGTGGGTCCTGGAGAATCAAACTCAGACCCTTCTGCTTTGCAGGCAAACACCTTAACCACTAAGCTATATCTCCAGCCCTTTATTCCTTTTTTTTTTTTTTTTCATTTTCCTCTCTCAAAGAACATAGACTGGTCTGGTTTACCACATGCTTTGTGGCTCAGCCTCCTGAGAACTGAGACTATTTCATATTATCAGATCATATTTCTTTACCTCTTTCTTTTCAGTCTCTATCCCAAACTGCCTCATCTCCCCACCAACCACTTTTGTCTCTACCATCCCCTCATCTATTTACATCACCTTATCATAGTTTTTCTGTCAACTCAATACTAATCATGAGTCTTACTCTGATATTTTTTTCTTCTTTTCTTTTCTCCCCATGCCCACAGTATCCAATAGATTAGTGCTGCTAATGGTCCCTTTACTTCCAAGAATAAAAGCAATTTTTTATTTGACTATTACCATATTTTCATACAGTGAGTCTACACCTTGATAGTCACTGTTGTTAAAGACAGTAATTTACTCTCCAGAGATTAAGGAGCATTGAGCCTAGCACTCTGAATACCAGAATAACAGAGAAAAATGACACCTTAACCCAACTACAAACTAGACCCTCTTGAACATTGCAAATATGCTCACTGAAAGAATAATGGTAACTTAAAAACAAAACTCAACTAATGACTTAACCCCAGTAGCAAAAGCTCCAACGCAAAGCACAAGAAACATGAAAAACCAAAACAATCTTCCCTTCAAAAACATCACAAAGTGGTGCATGTATATGGAGTTTGTTTACAGTGACTAGAGGCCCTGGTGCAACCAATATCTCTCTGTCTCTCTCTCCTTAAAAATAAATAAATAAATAATATTAAAAATGGAATCTATCCATTTGTTGCTTCCAAGAAATGCACTTCATAATAAAATAAAGATACTACCTTAGGTTGAAAGGATGGAAAAAAATTATTCCAAGCAAATGGAATAAGGGAATAAGCAGGTGTCGCTGTTCTAACACCTGACCAAGTAGACAAAAACTAGTCAGAGGAGATAAAGAAGATCACTTCATACTGTTTAGAGGAACACTCCATCAAGAGGACATTACAATTCTGCACATATGCTCACTGCATATGTGTGCATTAAAAAATGCTACTACATACAAAGTCATTGATAAACCCCAACACAGTAATACTGGCTGACTTTTGCACCAACAGGCAGGGCATCTCAACAAAATAAATTTAGCAGAGAAAAATCTGAATTAAATGGCACAATTGAGCAAATGGGTCTAACATATCTCTAACAGAATATTCTGTCCAAACACTACACATTAATCTCAATAATTCATGGGACCGTCTCTAAAATAGATGACATATTAGTAAATAAATCAAGTCTCAACAAATAGGAAAATTTAAATAACTTCCCGTATTCTATTTGGTCATAGTAAGATAAAACTAGAAATTGCAGGAAACACTGCAGAAAACACAAACTCATCGAGATTAAACAACACACTATTGAATGATAAATGGGTTATTGAAAAACTCAAGAAGGAAATTTAAAGATTTATAAAATTGAATGAAAACGAAGACAACATATCAAACTTTCCTCCAAAAATTACCAGTGTAAGCCATCCCGAGAGAAGCATTAAAAATCAAAGGAGGTCAGGGAGATGGTTCAGTTGATAAAACACTTGCCATGCAAGATGAGGACCTGAATTTGATCCCAATACCTACACTAAAAAACCCTAAAATTGGGGAGGGGGAGTCACACAGACTATGGGGCTTGCTGGCCAGCGAGTTTACCTGCTTGCTTAGCTCCTGATAAATGAGAGACCGTATCAAAAACAAGCAGAACAGCAACCCCTGGGGTTATCCTTTGGCCTCCTTACACATGCATGCACATTCGCCTGCACACACGTGTGTGGATGTACATAGACACACAGAGGTGCACACGCACATGCACAGACACATCACACAGACACACACACACACAGATGTGCACACGTGCACACACAGACACACAAACACATGCACACATACACTCATGCAGTCTCAAGGTGGCCTCCAACTCATGGCAATCCTCCTACCTCTGCCTCCCTAGTGTTAGGATTAAAGGCGTGGGGCACCACACCTGGCTTGGTTGTTTCTGTTTTAGAAATATTTATTTCATTAATTTCTGCCCTGATCTTAATTCTTTCCATCTACTATCTTTGTGTTGGTTTTTTTAAGGTCCATCATTAAGTTACTTTTTTAATATATATTTATTGTCCATAATGAGTTACATTATTTAGTGGGAAAACAATGAGTTATTTGAGACCACATGTATATGCATGCATTTGTGTGTGTGAGCATGTCTGTGTATGTGCAGATGATATGATTTTATGCAGAGACTCTAAAGACTACAAGAAAACTCCTAAAGCCAATAAACACTTTAGCAAAGTATTAGGGTAACAAAATCAGTGGCCTTTCTATATACTAATGACAAGCATACTAAGAAAGAAATCTAGGAAACAATATCATTCACAATGGCCTCCAAAAAATACCTTGGAAAAGACCTAACCGAAACAGCTAAAGACCTCCACAATGAAAACTTTAAAACACCAAAGAAAGAAATTGAGGAAGACACTGGAAGATGAAAACACCTCCCGCACTCATGGATCAGAAGACTTAATACTGGGAAAACAGCTATCTTCTCAAAAGCAATCTAGAGGTTTAATTTAATCCAATCAAAAATTCCCATATCATTCTCCACAGAAATCAAAATCAATCTTATAATACATATGGGAGCATAAAAGACCCAGGATAGTCAAAGAAATCCTGGGCAAAACAATCATAATAAAGAATAATGATGATAATAATAAGGCTAAAAGTATCACCATATCTGATTATACTATAGAGCCATAGTAACAAAAGCAGTATGTTATCGGCACAAAAGCAGATACATAGATCAATGGAATAGAAGGCTTTAGACACCTGATTTTTGACAAAGAAGCCAAAAATACACAATAAAGACAGCCTTTTCAACAAATGGTACTGAGAAAAGTAGATATCCACACGTACAAGAATAAAGCTAGAGCCTTATCTCTCACCCTGCACAAAATGAACCAAAAATCTTAATGTAAGAATTGAGGCTAGCACACCACAGTCATACCGGGAGGATCCATATGGAACCCCGCAGAGAATGACAGGAGGAACTAGGGACCCACAGCCACAGACATTCAATCTACACAGGATAAGCCAGTGAGACAGAAACCAAAGATCTTCAACACAAAGACCCCTAAACTCACAACCTTAAAGCAGCCTTAATACTCATCCACCACAACTCAGGGAACTGAGCGGAAGAGGGGGCGGAAAGATTGTGAGAGCCGTGGTGGGGGAGACTATCCAGAGGCATGGCACCCCTCAGTAACAACACACTTGGGCCAGGAGGACCGGGCTGAGTACTAGGTATCCATGGTCTCCTGCCACAAGGACTGATCCAGACGGCCCATGGAGGAGGATATCCAGCTGATTGGGGATGGGGAGAAGGGGGCCTTGGGGAATTGGGGATAACAACTCATTGTTTGCCCACTGAATAATGTAACTCATTATGAACAATAAATATATATTTAAGACTTAAAAAAATAAAGTAAATAAATAAACAAAAAAAGAATTGAGGCTAGCAGAAGGAAGACACTTCAAGATAAAGGCACAGGCAAGGGCTTTCTGAGTAGGTCGACAATAGACAAAGGGGAATTCGAGAAATTAAAAAGACCTTTCATAGCAAAGGAAACAGTCAATGGAGTGAAGAGACGGCCTGCAGAATGGGAAGAAAACTTTTCTAGTTATGCAACTGACAGATGGTTAACAGCTAGAAAATACAAAGAGCTCAAAAAATCAAAATCAAACAACCCAATTAATAAATGAGCTAATGAAATGACAGATAGGTCTCAAAAGATGAAATAAAAATGGCTAATAAGGGGTTGGAGAGATGGCTCAGTGGTCAAGGCGCTTGCTTACAAGCCTGATGGCCCAGGTGCACCAGGTGGTACATGCACCTGTTTGCAGTGCAAAAGGCCCTAAAGCGCTCTCTCTCTCTCTCTCTCTCTCTCTCTCTCTCTCTCTCTCTCTCTCTCTCTCTCTCTCTCTCTGCAAATAATATTTTTTAAAGTTTCTGATAGTTAAAAAATGGCTAATAAACATGAAAAATTGATCTAACTCACTAGATATCAGAGAAATGCAACTCGAAATTACACTGAGATTCTGACTTACCCAGTCAGAATGGCAATCATTAAGAAACATCAAATGCTGACAAGATTGTGGATAAAAAGGAACCTTTATACACTGCTGGTGGGAAGATACACTAGTCCCACCTCTAGGGAAACTGGTATGGATGTTTCTCAAAAAACTAAAAATAGATCTACCATAGGACCCAGCTCTACCAGTTTAATATATACAGAGATATTTGTGTATTAGTTTTTATTATTGGAGCACTGTTCACAACAGCTAAAATTATGAAACCAACCTAGGTGTCTAATGAAAAAACGATAAGGAAAAGGTGGTATATATATACACAATGGAATTTTTTCCAGCCATAAAGATAAACAAGGTCACGTTATTTGCATGACAACAAAATCAAGCCCGTCTCAGAAAAACAAATATCATGTTTCTCTCATGTATGATTCGTAGATTTTATAGAGAGACATAAAATCATGTATGCATATGACAGCATGAAGCAGAAACCGTGAAAGCAGACGTGAAACTGTTGAGGGTTACAAATGAAATGAATAGAAAGGAGAAGGGTAAGAAAAGGAAGGCTGGGGAAATATGAGGGGGAGTATCTCCACATGCAATGTATACTTCTATGAAAACTAAATTAATAATAATTAGTCAATATTCTATTACTCATTACACTTGAAATCAAGCGTCACTCTGTGGAAGGCAAGCGAGAAGATATGGAAGATACAGATTCAAATCAGGTGCATGTAGGGAGCTAGCCCCTTTCCAGTAAGAAAGCAATCATCGTCGTCACCATAGATTAGCATATGTGACCTTGTGCAAGCTCCTGACTATTAGTAGTCCATGGTGAACCATTATGTGGGAGATTCTTGGCATCGTTTTCAAGTTATTGCAACCTGTACTTCAAGAGGAGACTGGGTGAGCTTTCATTCGGGGACAGACTAGATGGAGAATGTAGACATCATTCTGGTGTCTACAGGGTTCAGAGGAGGTAGGATGAGGATGACACACAAGTGGCAGAGTTAAACCAGGTGTTCACATCACTTCTGAAGGTGGATCTTGTCGTTGTTATTTTGCAGTGCTGGGGATGGATCCCAGAGCCTTATCCTTGTAAAGCAAGCCCTCTAACACTGAGCTAGGTCTCCAGCCCCTCACACCACTTCTGATGAAAACACACCAAGACCTTGGAAAATGTTTTTGAATGAGGATTTACTATGAAAACTAATAATGATTGCTTACTCAAAGTCAAGGCCATTCCTTCTCCCTAAACCTCTGATACTTTTATCTAAGAATCAGCCCCAGGAGCTTTAAAATTTCCCAGGCTGTACAAGCAAGGTGTTCATTGGAAATCACCATCGCTGACACCTCTCTTGCTCCATAGGTGACATCTTTCTTTGCTTTTCCATTATCATTTTCTTCATATGGACCAGCCTGGTACTTTTTTGTAATCCACCTATCCCAAGAGCTTCCCGGCTAACACTCAAGGCCTCGCCATCCCTGGGTACCCTCTGTGTGGTCCAGCAACCATGCTTTCATCAGGAACACTGCTGTCTCCAGTTCTCTTGGAGCATGATGTATCTCTCTGGAAATACCTCTTAAAGCATCATTCACTGCACGAATTGTAAATCCTTACTCTGCCTGATGGTGCACCCTGCAGTAGCAATGATTGATACTAGAGTTTCTTTTATGTGTGGGAAATTCAGAAAGGGTGAACTTGGAGAGGCAGGGAGAGAAAGAAACTGCTAGGAGAGGCAGCGACCCTTCCAACAATGGACAGAAGCTGGATTGTATCCACAACGTCCATAAAGACCATCCTGGGGCCAGAGAGATGGTTCTACCCTTAAAGGCATGTGTTTTCAAAGCCTGATGGCCTGAGTTCGATTCCACAGTTCCCACATAAAACCAAAGTGATGTATGTGTCTGCAGTTTGTTTGCAGTGGCATGAGACCCTGATGTACCCATTCTTCCTCCCCCCTCCTTTTTTCCTCTCTAATTAAATATGTGCGCTTAAAAACAAAAAAAAAGGCCATTCTGCTAGCAGATTCTTTTCTTTTCCAACTCTGCATCTCTGGCTCACCTTACTATTACATTCAGCACAAGAAAACAATGCCAGAGCCTTTGCCTCTACGGGTGCAATGTCAGAATGTTCCTTGCTGCTTTGCCTACATTTTTCTTTCTGTTACTTTTTAATATTTTTTTTCCTCCACAAGGTAATTAGCCTCAGAGAATAAGAGCAAATGTAACAATTGCATCGGAAAACATTTTATACTTTACTGATGTAATATTTGTCAATATCCCCCAAAATGAATGGTGGCTATTTAAGTTAGTTGTATGATAACGTTGTTTATTACCTTATACTGATCTGAACAAGCAGATGCTAAACTATTTTTAACATCCAGTCTGTGATCAGGGAAAGAAAGACACAGTTTTATACATCTAAACTGCTACAAGGATGGCTGATCCCATCAGAAACAGTGTCTGGTGGATCGTTAGAAAGCCTGTTTGACACCATTTTCCATGGTTTTTCAGCAAGATGAAGAGTCATTTTTCAGCAGTTAAAATCTGCCTTGGGCATTAAAAGTGGCAAGGAAGAAATGCAGGGTAAGTGGGCATAAAATTTCAATAAGAATCAGAACACAATCAAGTTGGGTTGTTTATAGCTTTCACCTCTGGCTCTTTTCTTGCTAAACTACCAAAGCCTTGGGTGGGTCTGCCGAGGTGTTGGCCATTTGCAGGGGGGCAGAGGAAAGAAAAAAGGAAAGAACCCAAAGCAATAATTCTGTCCCTGCTTTCAAGACAGACTGAAATCTACGTTAAGTATTGATCACTGCCTTTTTTTATTCCTGAAAAGAGAGAGACATTTAAAAGTTGAGTCAATTATTTATAGGAATTTCATTCAGCAAACGTTCGTTTAAGGTATCCCATATGGACATGAATAATGGGCGATAGCCAAAAAAATAAAATAAATGATAAGAAGAAAAGACACATATAAGACACGATTCCTTTGTGGAAGTAGATGAATATTCATATGACTCTGCTAAATTTGGAATTAAATGTCTGCTAAAGAAGAGGTATAGTCGAGTGTTTTTGTGCCCCCCACGATGATGAAGGGATCCACAAGATTTTAGGAAAAATAGACTCTATCTGAGCTGAGCGGTTCAGTCTGATGAGGATGGTAACAGATGGAGACACAGAGGAGGGACCCCAAGCTGGGAGCACAGCTGGGAGCTAAAGCTTAGTGGCACTCTGTGCGAACACATCTGGGGAGCAGTGCAGAAGCTGAAGCCCAGAAGGAAAGGGACACACCCTCACGGATACCTCCAGCAACTAAGAGGATATCAGCGCACTTTAAGTGGCACTTGCTCCGTGGTTTTTGAGTACCAAGCATGCACTGTATTAGTAGTGTCCAGCACCTTCCAAGGCTGGACACTATGAGTCACACCATGGTATGATTTTCTCCACTTCAGTTTGAGTTTGACATCTGAATATGTCACGCTTCTGATCAACTGAGTATGTCACAAGTGGCCAGATGGTCACCCTTGATTTGGTGACATTCTAAATTCAGGCAGTTTCTCATGTCATATTGTGTTTTCTGTTTTGTTTTTAAGAGAAGATGTGGTGAAGGGACCTTTACTTTGTGGGTCACTTTTTGTTCTAAAGTTTATTTATGTGAGAGATAAAGGGAGATAGAAAGACAATGGGGTCACCAGGGTCTCCAGCCACTGGAAATGAACTCCAGACACATGCATCACCTTGTGCATCTGGCTTTACATGGGTACTGGGGAATTGAACCCATGTCATTAGGCTTTTCCGGCAAGCGCCTTAACCACTGAGCCATGTCTCCAACCCCATATTATATTTTATTTATAAGACTTTATCTACCTGGATTATATGAGACCCTGCCTCATAAATAGATAGATAGATAGATAGATAGATAGATAGATAGATAGATAGATAGATAGACAAACTTCTTTTTAAAGACTTTATCGTGCTAGGAGTGAGACTCCTTTGCTGGCTTTGAAATACAAAGTAAGCTGCCATATTATAAAAGATCATATAGGAAGGAGCTCTCTGTAGCCCATAGGAGCCTACCCTCGCAGACACAATGAAATGGGGGAGGGGGGGAGTTCATTAATCTCTTCAGGCATGCACAACCCTCAACCCTCAGGCCACATCTGACCCAAAATTGGTCTGAATGTGGCACAACACAAAATCAAAAAGTTACTTAAACCATTATAAAATGTTTTGTTCTAGTTTCACAGTTTTCCTGCGTGAACTTCATAGATAACATCATGTTTCCAAAGAGTGGGCATGATTGCAGGTGTTTCTTCATCCAGTCAAGTTGACAAGCATATTGGCCATCACACCTAGGCAAGCCTCTCCCAACACCTCCTGAAGCCCTGGATGAGCCTCATCTGGATTCCTGGCCCATAGCAACAGTGGTTTGCTTTAAGTGACTGAGCTTGTAGCAACTTGTTATGCTGTAATAGGAAAATAGATATTACATAAATATTATTAAAAATAAATTTAGCAAAGTGTTGGCTTTTGAGACTACAGCAGGGAGGACCTATAATATCCTGCTAGAGGAAATGAATCCCTTCCTGGAAGCATAGCTATTCATTGAAGCCCAATATTCTGGTTTGTTCTTGATAATTACAGGGACCTTATTAAGTAAGCTAACATATTTGTAAAATGTTCATCACGGTGCTGGAAGATCATAAATACCAGAAGTATTAATCTTATTGTCATTAGTGCTGTTTTCATTATAATTTCTTGCCATGAAGATATTTCCTCCAGAGGAATAATACAGAGCTGTTCCAAGAAAAGTTTCACTGAGAAATAAACAGTGCTGCTCTCTTTGGGCCTGAGGTTGGGGGGGGGGGCGTCTTTGAGACCCTGAAGAAAGCTACCTATACCACCAGCAAGGGAGAAAAAGCCTCCCTTAACATATACACTTTTTGCCTACAGTGGCAAGAGGCTCTCAGAGTAATGTCCTAAAATAATAGAGAGTTTCCAGAGACCCTCAAAAAACAATCAACTTCAGAAATGACCCTCAGCTCTGATGTGGAAATGTCACTGGCCAATTTGAAGTTGAATTGCCACCAGATGTTGCTTCTCAATGGGATGTGCTGTTTACAAGGTACCGAGTATCTAAGTCCCAGATCCTTCAAGTGTATCATACCCCGACATTGCTCAGTGAGATTACAAAATGCCACATTCCCAAACTGGCCACTGCAAACTCGCCTCAGGCTTTCTCACATTCTAATATGAAATCCAGCAAAGTCAGGCTCACATCCCCTGAGTCCCAGCCCTCCCATGAAGCACTGTTGCTTTCCTGTGGGAATGGAAGGTAAGAAACTAAAGGATTGGTGCGATTTTGTGAGGGTCCACAGTCCCAAAGTTGCCCATGGCTGAATACATCCATGTACTTAGGACGCATACAAAAGCAAGACTCAGAGAATGCCTGATTCCATTTAGCAGCTTAAATTGACAACTATGTTCTTAGGATTGCAAAGCATTCACAATCAAACTGAAAATTGTGCTTCCTGCCTGGGAAAAATTTTTGAATGGACATGGAAATCTAATGAACAATGTGTGGACCAATGAACAAGAGATAATGTGCATGGAATTGGAGAAGAGTGAACCTCATTCCATCCACACATTCCATCCAGTTGTTCTGAAATACATATTTTATATACCCATACATGTATGTTGAGTACATTCACACAGTGAGCTTGAAATTAATAATCAAATATGCACATCGTTTTTAATTAAATCCACATCTTTCCTGTCTCCCCAGCTGTTGGTCTGTTGTTTATGTGGAATACATCTGGCAGTCCTCAGCATTTCCCAGTCACCCATCCTCTCAGTCCCTAGATACACCTGCTTTCTGCAGCTGGTCCCCCAACAGGTGCAGCGGAAAGCCTGGTTGATGGGCATTATAAACACCCCTGCTGTTGAGCATCTGCGAGGTAACAAAGAGCCCAATTCTAACCTCAATGTCCCTTCCTTTAGTGAAAGTGAAAAACACCCTGTGTGATCCAAAGTACTGGAGACCCCATCAGCCACTTTCCCGCTCCAGAAAGAAATGCTTTGGATCAACGGAGTGTTAACAGCTGAGCCGCCTTCTAAGTTATTAACAAAGGCCCTCACAGAAAGCCGGGCCTTGGTCATTCCTGGTTTAGCTCATCTTCCTAGCCCTCAGCTAGATGCTCCAAGTCCATTTGCCCTAATGAGCAAGGTACAGATCTCCTTGTGCTCCCCAGTTTGTGACCATTAACCACCTTGTTTTGATTGACAATTCTGCAGGCTGATGCTTCCCACAGAACTTCCAAATGAAACACATATGGATGCAATACATATCGTGAGAATTACTACAGTGCCATGCCTTGTTGACAGAGTGGTAGATATTTCAAAGCAAGAACATTTCAGAATATCACTTCTCATCATTTAAGTTTGGTTTTGTTTGGGATAATAAGCTTAGAAAGGGGGTCAGATAATTTCTCCTATAGTGAGCTGAAAAACAATATTCCATCCTATATAAAAGGCATCCGTGCAACTAGTCCAAATATAAACACAAGCTCTAAAGCTATGCTCCGTGACACCCAGGCTAATGGATTTACGTAATAAAGCAATAGGTTACAATAAGGAATTTCAATACAACTAAAATTATAAAGTTAAATGATGATCTGTTTCAGATGAAGCTCTAAATGGGAATAAAGAACTACTCTTCAGAAAGATTGTGAGAGCCATGGTGAAGGAGACTATCCAGAGGCATGGCCCCCCTCAGTAACAACATACTAGGGCCAGGAGAACCCGGGCTGTCTCCTAGGCTATCCATGGTCCCCAGCCCCAAGGACTGATCCAGACTGCCCACGGAGGAGGATATCCAGCTGATTGGGGATGGGAAGAGGGGCATTGGGGAACTGAGGATAACAACTCATTGCCCATTAAATAATGTAACTCATTATGGACAATTAAAAAAAAAGAACTACTCTTCACTTCTTCATTAAACAGTTCTGGTTCTTCTCACAGAAGTTCACAGAGGGCAAAGGTCATCTAAAAGTGTAAGCTGCATTGAAGCTAATGCATGGCAATGGCCTCCCGGGCCACTATCTCAGCCCCCAGCCTCATGCCAATACACTGTCCCTGTGCACCTAGATTGCAGAGTTCAAGGACCACGCCAATGGACTCCTCTAGGAGCCTTTTAATCCACAATCTAAGCCACGGTATACAGCCCGGAAGTTTAGCTGGTCATCTGAACTGCCCAGATGTAGATACCACATGACCCTTAGCTGCAGAGATGTCTTCCCACTTGCTAGAAAAAGTGATCGCCTCTGACTCCAATTGTTAAAGGACCCTAGTGATTCCAGGCAGCTATGGCTGCCGTAATTGAATCTAGTCCCTTCATGAAGTGGCAATTCCATTTCAGCTTCTTTAACTAATGGAGAGACCCTCCTGGTCCTTTCCTGGATTTTTCCAACTTAAAACTTCTTGCTAATATTGCTCAAAGTAGGCAGCAGAGTCTGGAGATGAATGTACTTACCCAATAACAAAGCAGTTGGGATTTATGCCCAGAGTGAACCTAGAAACCCAAGGTTCTGCATGTTATATTTCAAGGAGCGCTGCCCAGAGAAAAGAAATAAAATGAGGCTTTTCTTTCTTAGGGCCCGTGGCTTGTATAAGCCCAAGGGTGTGTCTCTGGCCATAGAGGGCCAGAAGAAACAACCACATCTACTTGGAGATTTCAGCAGACCACATTAGCTCCCTCCATGTGTGGTTTCCTCACGTAAAATGGTCTGTAGCTTCTATCTTTTACAAATTCTATCTAACTCAAACCTTTGCTCCTTGACAAGCAAGTCATGAAAAGAAAAGGAAAAAAGAGATGCTGGCTCTCTTCTCCCTGGTCTGCATTGTGATTCTAAGATGAACACCTGAACCATTCATACTTAGCCTGTAGGCAGTAGAGCAGGAAGACAAGGAAACCAAAACTGCTTTGATGTTATTCTTGCTACCATGGTGCATAGCCATGCTGAACATCTGTCTTCGTAGCTGCCAATGCAATATGCATCCTGTCCCTCCTTCTTCTGGGTATCAAGATCCAACATCCACAGCTGTTCTGTGGGTGCCCTGGCTTCCAATTGATTGGACCCATGAAAGTGACTAGCAGGAGATCAGGAGGAAAAGCACATTGGCTCCTTCCATCCACTTCTTCCTACTAGGCATATGTGGTACCTGGGATTTGTCAAGTGTGGTAAGCCATACGGACACTGAAATGACTCTTCTAAAAGAAGTTTGTATACTCACAGACCCTAGAAATCAACAGGCAGACTACACGAGGGAGTCAGTGGGATGTACCAGGGTCAGTCAGCAGGGAGAGAGGGAGGGCAGATGGGGGCAAATGTCAGCTTCCATTAGAAGGGAGAGTGGCAAGGTTTCAGACTGGCAGGTTTGGACCATCTCAGTGGACTCTGGGGCTTAGGCGCTGGCCCTAGTGATAGGTACCTGCACCTGACTGAGCAAAGCACTACATAGGGCAATGGACCCAGGCAGCAGAGCTTGCATATGAAAAGAAAGCACCCAGTTTAGTCTTTCAGTGCCTCTGGGAATTAGCACATCCTTCAAGGGATCAATCCTCCAGGGTCAATGCATTAGAATACAGATAACAAGTGGGTAAGATACAGTGTTCCTCTTGGGGCTTCTGCCTCCCTCTGGTTCCATCCTTCCACCCTGCCCTTTCTCTGGCTCCTGCCTCAATCCCAGGACAACACTCACCCCCACTGCTCCTCCTCTGCTCCCTAACTTTGCCTGAACCTTTTTAAATAGTCCCGTTATTAAACTCTCCTCTCTTAAGTGTACTATTTTTCCTGCCAGAATCCTTACTGATAATTTTAAAATCATACCTAGAAACAAATTCCTAACTCAATAAAACTTGGATGTGG
>PVHP010031091.1:0-21291 GCA_004024765.1 Zapus hudsonius | reverse complement strand
CTCTCTCTCTCTCTCTCTCTCTCTCTCTCTCTCTCTCTCTCTCTCTCTCTCTCTCTCTCTCTCTCTCTCTCTCTCTCTCTCTCTCTCTCTCTCTCTCTCCAGAGACAAGTCCTGGCATCCACTGCTCAGAGGCAGGACAAACACCATTCCTGGCACCAATAGTGCCCATGAGAAGATGGTAGAGACCATGAGGCATCCACCGTCCAAGGCCATTGGTGATCACCAGCAAACCCTCAATGGCCCGGGACAAGCCTGGGACAAGCGTCTCTCTCAGAACCTCAGAAGGCACCAACCCCACAAGCACTTTGATCGACAGTATTCTGGGTGACAACAGTGACAACTGAAGCGAGCCCTTGGGTGCTCAGACATTTGATCAAACATCTCCTGTCAGCCTATGAGGGTGCTTTGGGATGGAACTAACATTTGAATCACCCTCCCTCCTGTGGGTGGGCGGGCGTCCTGCAAGCAGTTGAAGGCCTGAATAAAACAAGAAGGCTGGATCTCCTACCACCTCAGGGTGCTTCTCCCAGCTATCTGCCTCAGGCTTCACACATGGGCCTGTTCTGGCCTTTCAACTGGACTGTCTGTATTAGCTCTCCTACTTCCAGGCCTTTGAACTTGGACTAGAAGTATGCCCCTGGCTCTTGGGGGGCGGGGGGTTCTCAAGCTTGCTGACTCATCATGGGGAGAGTCCTTTGACATCACCGTCTCAAGTTCCCATCCCAGATGACCAAACAGAGGCTAGGTGGAGGGGACATGTGTTTCAACACCCAGAGTCCCCACCACAGCCCATGAAAAGCTGTGACGAGAGACATTTCTGCCTTCCCGTAGCTCCTAACTCAGCTTAGCACCGAGTGAGGCTCAGCAAGCAAAGTACCTGACCTGTCCACTTTGCGCGCCTGTGTCCTACCAAGGATGGTGGGAAGGTGTTTTTAAGTCCACGGTATTTTCTTTCCTGAAAGACACATCTCTGTCTGAAGGGCAGCAGACCATACAGGGGTTGATTAGCTTTGCAGAAATGGTATTTACCATCAATGGTAGCAGGAGTGTGCTCTCAGGAACCCTCACACCACTGACCTGTCCCTCCCAATCACCAAGGGCCCTTACCCCGCCCCCACCTCGAGACTGGACAGCTCTGCCTCTGTCCACAGGGGTCTCTCTCCTGACTCCCCCGGAAGGAACCAGCAGGCCTGCTTGAGATCTTGTCTTCAACCAGGCAGAGTTGGTGACTCCCTTTCCTTTCCTAAGCAGGCTGGGAACTAGGGAGCTGACTTCGACACAGCCTACCAAAGAGGCTGAAGGTCAGAGGCTCATAAGAAATGAGGGGATGAGGAGAGTAAGGGTGATGGTTTAAAAAGAGAAGAAAGTCCTCTAATGCCACCAGGGTAGACAAAGACAGGGGATAAGAGAAAGAGAAGGGTGTGGTAAGGATATGGCTGCCCAGAGCTCGATCCCCGCACCACAACACAAACAACTGCAACAAACTCCAAAGACTAAATAAAATGTTGTTGTTGAAAAGAAGGAAGGAGAGAAGGAAGGATGGAGGGAGGGAAGGGAGAGAAAGAGGGAGGGCAAGAGGAAGGAAGGGAGAAAAGGGGAGCAAAAAATTATGAATCCATTGGCAGA
The DNA here is from genome assembly GCA_004024765.1 of Zapus hudsonius. Classification (NCBI taxonomy): domain Eukaryota; kingdom Metazoa; phylum Chordata; class Mammalia; order Rodentia; family Dipodidae; genus Zapus; species Zapus hudsonius. Next base: position 19,665 of record PVHP010031091.1, on the reverse strand, counting down.
GAGGATACCAGACCAGAAGCCAGGCATGGTGGTACACACCTTGAATCTCCACACTCAGGATGATCACAGTGAGTTCAAGGTCACTACATAGCGAATTCCATGCCAGCCTGGGCTAGAGTGAGACCCTGCCTAGAAAAACCTAGATAGATAGATAGATAGATAGATAGATAGATAGATAGATAGATGATAGATAGATAGATAGATAGATAGATAGATAGATAGATAGATAGATAGATAGATAGATACCAGGCCAGAAAAACAATACATTTTGACCAGCCCTGGTCCCACCAGACTTGCTGTTGTAACCTTGATCATGTCTCTTCCCTCTGGCCTCAGTTTCTCCATCTGCCTAACTGTGTGGTTAGACCTCTTCTGTGGGTCTTCACGCAGTGAAGAACAGACATATTTCTTGGGAGGAGTGAGCTCATTCGTTTCTGAACCCCCGGGTCAGATCAGCCAGGGTTCTAGCTACCAGGGAGGCAGCATAACAGATCCTGTGCAGCCCTCTGCCCTCCAGAGATGTCGCACACAGGAAATGCTGCCAGCCTCGAGACGCCTGAGAAAAGACAAACGCTCCAACTACATCTTCAAGTGATATTTCTCTCGGCGGTGAGAGGAAAGGTGAGAGTCCTTGTTCATCATAGTCTCTCCCTAATGAGAATACTGGTGCCACAGAGCAAGCCTAATTAGGCCGGGAGCTGCGCAGACTCACAAGCACCATAAACTAGAATGAGGCTTTTTCTGCCCTTCCCCTTAAAACCAGAGGGCAGATGAAGAGGGCAGAGCAGGGAACAGCCTCCCTCCCAAAGAGCAGGTGGTCCGGACGCTCTCAGCCATGGGCCAGTCTCAAGGTGAAGTTTAAGATCACATTTCCAGCTATGAAACCCGACATGTCCAGAGAGGAAGTGTCCAGATGTTGGCTGTCCAAGAAAGCAAAACTGGCCATGGGCATCTGCAGAGGCAGACCCGACGAGGTTGGGACTCCCTTGCCTTCCAGGAAAAGCATCATTACCTGAAAGCCCATGTCCACATCCCAGAGCCTGGGCCTGCTTCCCTCTGTCCTGGGCTGGACATGCCCAGTGCCATCTTGAATCAGAGCAGCTGTGCGCATCTTCATGAGACTTGTGGGCCATCAGGCCTGTCTAGTCCATCATAGGTGGCGAGGTGTAACCAAGGCAAACAGGATGGAGGAGGGTCCTCCCCTCCCTGACGTTAGATAAGAGATGGGGGTAGGACTCTGGTGGCACTTTTTGTGAGTGGTCCATGCTGTGGGTCACAAAGCTGTCCGTAAACTACCTAGGGGACTTTCCTATGATGCAGCTGTCTTTGAGCCCCCCCCCCCATGCTGTGGAGGTAATCACCCCAAACTCATTAGTTCATCACCAAGCTGGACTTGGATGGAATCCTCTCTTGGGTCTGTCAGAGCCTTTCCTATCTGTGTGAAGAGTAGTCCCTTATTCTCAATTAAAACAAATGTCAGCCAGGGCTTAGTAGCGCATGACTATGATCCCAATTTGGGAGATGGAGGATCACAAACTCAACACCAGCTTTGGCTGCCCAAAACCTTGGCTGGAGAGATGGCTTCGTGGTTAAGGCACTTGTCTTCAAAGCTTAACAACCCAGGTTCGATCCCCCAGCACCCATGTAAAGTCAGATGCACAGTGGTGCATGCATCTGGAATTTGTTTGCAGCTGCTAGAGGCCCTGGTGCACCCATTCTATTCTCTCTCTCTCTCTCTCTCTCTCTCTCTCTCTCTCTCTCTCTCTCTCTTTCTCTCTCTCTCTCTCCTTCCAAATAAATAAAATTTTAAGAAAGAAAAGTAAAATTAAATTTAAAAATATCTGATTGCCCAGCCACTTATTGACCATCAGATATAAAATGAAAGGGTTCCATCACTTCCAGGTTCTGCCACTTACAGCTGTGTGACCCACAGGCCACTTGCTCCTCAACCATGGCATATGTGATGCCCATTTGGGGGGGGAGAAGGCTTTTGGAAAAGATGCTGTGGTTACATTCTGGGACTCAGGTGAATACCTTGCAAAGCATGACTGTTCAAATTAACTCGTGACTCAATTAAATGTGACCAAGGTGGCCTGGCCATTTCCCCCAAATAGGCAGGGGCACCTTGGCCTGGTGGCAATCACTGGGTGTGTGCTCACCTCCTGTGACAGTTTCCACCTCTGATGGTTGCAGAGCCCTTCCCAGGACAGGTAATTCTGCACTTGAGGGCATTAGCTGACATTAACTGAGGGAGGTGTGTGCACTTCCTGCACCTGCAGAGAAAGGGTGGGGGAGGGGAGCCCCCACAGGGTCCTGCTGAATCACTGTTTGGTCACAGGGTCTTTGTCCACTCCAGTTAGGGCAGAGGTCAGACAGCGGCTCATAGCTGGTATAAATATAGAGAGTATATATATTTATAGAGGTAAGGCAGGAAAATGTCAACTCTGATCTCCCTTTGTGACTTACGGGCCTGAACTCAAACCCTGGCCCTGTCCTGACTGGCTGGGTCACCTGAGCATGCTATCAGCTCTGCTGTCCTCCCTCCAGCCTGGAGGACAGCTAGTCAGCCAAATAGCATCCTGGCAGAAGACAGAAAGGTGACCACTGGAAAGGGGCGGCTTTCACAGGACAGGGGGCAGGAGGAAGAGTGGAGAAACCATCAAGGAATGGTAGAGAGCCTGGAGAGGGGGCACTGTTGTCCCATGCAGGCCCAAAAGGCCCACCCTACGGCTTCTGTGGGGACAGCAAGAGCCACGGGGACCTGAGGCCAAAGATCACAGTCTCTGCCCGAGCATGCTCAGAGAGACTCTGAGAAACAAGCGCCCATAACTTTCCTTCTTTACAGGACTTGCAGAAGTACCTGTCGGCCAAACTCACATGGAGAACAGAGGCGAGGGAGCTGGTGTGCGTGGTCAGCTTCTAGGACACAGAACAGGGCAGAGGACAGGTGGAGACAGTTGAGAGGAACTGGTTGTGGTGGGCTGGGTTATGCCCCTCAAACATGCTCTCTCCTCTTTGTCCTCAGAACCTGCAAGTGGATTACTTCATATGAGAAAGGAACTGTATAGAAAGACTGTACAGATGTGGGCAAAGGTGCTGAAATGAGGGGGAGTGTAGTTACCTTTGTGTTACTGGGACCCAAAGCAGCTGATGGGAGGAAAGGATTTATTTTAGCTAACAGTCTCCAGGGGAAGCTTCGTGGTGACAGGGAAAGCATGGCATGAGCAGAGGCTGGACATCACCTCTGCCACAGCAGGTGGAAAACAGCAGCAGGAGAGTGAACAGAACTAACACTGGCAAGGTAGGGGTTCATAAGCCTCCAGGTGTGCCCTCCAGTGACACACGGCAAGGTTCTGCCTCCCAAGTTGTCATCATCTTGGGACAAGCAGTCAAGTCACATGAGTTTATGGGGGAAGGGGACATCTGATTCTAACCACATCAGGGAGAATGTGCTGGGTCATCCATACAGGCCTGGCATCATCATTCATCAGAGAGAGAGAGAGAGAGAGAGAGAGAGAGAGAGAGAGAGAGAGAGAGAGAAGACTCAATGGATAAAGCACCAGTCCAGCAAGTGTGAGTGCCCAAGTTCAGATCCCCAGCCCTCTTGTAAAAAGTCAGTGCTCTAACAGACCTGTAACCCCAGACACCCTTCCAGGCAAGGGAGGGGGTGCAGATAGGAGAATCAGCTGGATGAGGGGCCAGCTTGTCTGGCGAAAAGCAGTGAACATGAGACCCTGTCACAAAGGAGGTAGAAGGTGAGGATCAATATCTGAATGTTGTCCTCTGACCTCCACACGTGCACTGTGTCATGAAAGTGACAACACTTACGTGAACACACACACACACACACACACACACACAAAAAAAAAAAAAAAAAAAAGCAAGATGCTTCCCGGCTGGCTTGGGAGGGGGAATGAGGGGGACAGACAGGGGCCCAGAGAATTAAGGGACCTCTAGAAGTTGGGAAAGGCTAGATGGCAGACTCTCCCTAGGGACCCAGAGAGAGCACAGGGGTCCAGGACTCAGGCATCAGGATAGGAAGGAGAAAGTTGAGGGGCTTTCAGTCACCCTCTGCTGACTTACTAGAGCAGTGATGGAAGCTTATTCACCCACAGTGAAAGGATGGGGAGGGGAGCCCCCACAGGGTCCTCTTCAGTCATTCTTGGGTCACAGGGTCTTTGTCCACTCCAGCTAGGGCAGAGGTCAGACAGCGGCTCATAGCTGGCATAGATGCCCCGTTTAACTTCTATGAATTCTGGGAGAAAGGGACCAAGTCAGGGAGGGCAGGGAAGCTAGCACAAGCCTTCCCTTCTTGGTCCTGCTGTATGTCCCCAAGCACGATGGAGGGCTGGCTTCCCTCTGCTAACTCTTCTTGCCTTTCTCGTCGTGTGACTTTTACCCCTGGTGCTGGGGACCTAACCCAGGACCTCGTGCTTGCTAGACAAACACTCTAGCACTGAGCTAAGTCTCCAATCTCTTCTCTCTCTCTCTTTTAAAATTTATTATTTATTTGCAAGCAAAGAGAGACAGACAGACAGAAAGACAGAGGATGGGCATGCCAGGGTCTCTAGCCACTGTAAACAAACTCCCGATGCATGTGTCCCTTTGTGCACCTAGCTTTATGTCGGTCCTGGTCTTTAGGTTTTGCAGACAAGCGCCTAAACTGCTGAGCTATCTCTCCAGCCCTCCTTCTCTTTTTAACCAGTCCTTATTAACTGAACTATCTGCTGAGGGAAGCAGCTGGGTGAACTCAAAAAGGTCCGGCCAGAAGTCTGAAACCTGAATGTTCATATGGGATCTACTCCAGGTTTGAGGTAGGTCTAGGCATCTTCTTTAAACCTCAGTTTCCCAGACTGTACAAGAGAGCTCGACCTGGGTTGTCTCCGAGGCCCTGGTCTGCTAGTGATTTCTTTCCATGGTTCTGGGTGCCTCCTTGGCTGTCTATCACCAGTCGACCTGGCCTAGGGATACTGCAGGCATTAGGGGTGATCGGGGCAGGTGCAAGTCACAAGACTTGCACCTGGCCCAGGGATTTCCAGCTGCCTGTTCTCTGCTCTCCCCATGGAGACTTAGGAATAACACCCTCCAGACGGATCCTGCAAAAGGAGCCCTCTGGTTACCATTCCTGCAACTTCCCTTGGACACCAGCTCGGACCCAGCCAGCTAGGAGTTCAAGGTTAGCTGGTTTTCTGCTGCTGCAGAGAGAAGCCCATCCAGGCACGAGAGCCCTGGGTAGAAAGCTGCCTGCATCACTCCCCACTTCCACATCTGACAGGTGCCTGGTTGCAGGGGGTTCTGAAAAATGATGTTATCATCCCACGTGCCACCATATAGGGCAAGGGCTCCAGGGTACCTCCAACTGCCCTCTACATTTGTCCAACCTTCCTGCTGATTTTGTTCTTGGGCTTACAAATATCCTGGGGCATCAGAGGAGAGGTCTTCACAGAGACAGCCAGACAGGATGCATTGGAGATCTGTGGGCATGTCTCTGGGGATCTTGTGGTCCCTTGGGAGAAAGGGCAGTGATGAGGATGCTACACACAGAAAACAGGTAGGATGCCAGGTGTGCTGGCACACGCCTGTGATCTCAGCACTTGGAAAGCTGATGCAAGATTGTAAATTCCAGGCCAACCTGGGATAGTTGAAACCTCCCCCCCCCCAATCTCAAAAATAACAATAGGAAGGGAGAAGAAGATGGAGGGATGGGGAAGGAAAGGGGAAGGAGGGAGAGAGAGGAGAAGAGACAGGAAGGAAAGGGAGAGGGAGAGGGGACACAGGAAGCCAGCTGGGCATCGCTGGGATCGTCCATCATCCCTGGACCTTGCCAGGCTCTTCTCTTTTGAGCCACACAGCAGCCGCCACCTCCGGGCACCATCCAGGACACTCCTGGGCAGCACCCCTGGAGACGGTGGGCAAAGATCCCCTGGCTTCCCTCCCTCCCTGCTTCGGCTGTCACAGCTCAGTTCTCTCTGGCCTGGGGACACTCCTCCTTTACTGCTTCTGCAGACTATGAAGTTCACTCCTTTTTCTTCTTCCCTGAAACCTTCTCCCCTGCCCTCCGCCCCCTCCTGGCCAGGGACCTGGGTGGCCCAGTAGACATCGAACAGTTAAAATCAAAATTGGGTGCCTTTTCTCTGAGGCTGGAAGGCTGACAACCATCCCCACTGCCATGTTAAGGTACACGCTGCCTCTCCTGATGCCAGGAACTCTGCTGGCCCAGAGGTCACAGAATTGGAACCATGAACGAAAAACTGCAATCAAATCCCTGCAGGAAACAGACTTCCACGACCATAATCATGTAAATGCTGTTTATTGATTTTCAAATTTTCCAGTCAACCTGAGGACCAAGCTCAGAAGACCTTATTTTGTTTTCAGAGCACAAGGTAGATGTTAACAACCCCGTTGATGGAAAAGGAAATACACCCCACCCTTAGGGAGAGGGAAGGTGGATCCTCATGCTGCCACTCTCTCTTCCTGCACTGACTGAGCCAACTAATGGAGATTCTGGAAAGTTCTCTACTGAGTAAAGTAACAGATAAAGACCAACAAGAACCCCCAAAATACAGCTATCTAAAGTGAGGAGAAAGGGAAAGAAGAGGCTTCATCACCTACTTCAGTCTTATTTGTCATTGACACAAGGAGAGGCTGTGGTGCAAAAAAATATTTGGAGACAGAGAAAAATTTCCAGAAGAACAAAAAATAGGGTAGATTAAAACTATTATACCTGAGCCGGGCATGGTGGCGCACGCCTTTAATCCCAGCACTCGGGGGGCAGAGGTAGGAGGATCGCTGTGAGTTTGAGGCCACCCTGAGACTACAGAGTGAATTCCAGGTCAGCCTGGACTAGAGCAAGACCCTACCTCGAAAAACCAAAAAAACCTATTATACCTTAGCTAAGGAATGGAAGCTATTCTGTGCCCTTGGGTTTCCGTGGGGTCTTGTTTGGGTCTTATTTTTACATAAGCATGTATGACTTTGATCTCAAAATTTTTATTTATTTATATTATGCATATATATATGTGTATTGATCATTGGTGTTGGGGGGGGTGTCAGACCCAGGGCCCAGGGACCTAGATTTGCTAAGAACCCAATCTATCACTGAGCTATATTCCCAGCTCTCAAAACGTAGCCATAAATGCTTAAAAGTGACGTCAGCCTGCTGGTTGATGGGACCAGAAATGCCCAGGCTGTGTGCTCACCGCCCCTGCCCGCCGGCTGTGCAGGGCGCCGCGCTCCCCGCGATGGCCGGCAGAGGGCGCGCTAGCCCAGCATGCTCCTGCAGCGCTGCCGCTCCTCCTCCTGCTGCTCGGCCAGGCGGCTCTCCAGCAGCCGCAGCTCCCGCTGCACCGTCTTGCGCATGGACGGCTCCAGTTCCAGCACTTTCTCCAGGTCCGCCTTGGCCTCGGCCGCGTTCCACACCTCGGCGTGAGCGCGCGCGCGCACATAGTAGGCCTTCACGATACCTGCGGGGATGAGCCCGCTGCATCCACCTGTCCAGCCTCAGTGAACAGGGGACAGAGCCCAGAGCCCAGCCCCTGACCCTCAGCCTCTCCAGACCTCCTGGCCTCAGTTTCCACAGCTGTGCAATGGAACAGCACCTGCGCCTCCCCCGCATGGACACCCCCCAGGTCTTGTGACCGATTTTATATTGAGGAGGTGGCTTTGTGTTCCATGTAGGGTCCCCCAGGCTGCCTTCGGTGACTGTGAGAATTAATCCGATAGGGCGGAGGATTTAGCCCTCGAGCTGACAGCATGATGAAGATGCCTTCTTCACGATATTGCCTAGCGCCATGGCCAGTACCAATAGACATTGCTTGCCCCAGCCTTTAAAAGCCCAATTGCCACTCCTCAAAGTCACAGCTGGACAATGTGACCATATGCACATTTTAAAAACACCTCCCCGCCTGGGGAGACAGCCAGCTGATAAAGGCGCTAGCTTGCAAAGTCTGCATGGACCATGGTTCGATTTCCCAGTACCCACATAAAGCCAGATGCACAAAGTGGTGCATGCACCCTGAGTTCATAATTTGCAGTGGCTAAGGTCCCTGGCACACCCATTCTCTCTCTCTCTCTCTCTCTCTCTCTCTCTCTCTCTCTCTCTCTCTTTCTCTCTCTCTCTCCTTCTCTCTCTCTCCCTTCACAAAATAAATAAATGAATGAATAACTAGATGAATAAATAAAACCAAGCACCGCCCACCACTCAGGTGTAGTGATGCACACCTGTAATCTCAGTGCTTGGGAGGCTGAGGCCAGCTTGGGCTGCACAGCCGGCCCCTGTCTCAAACCAACAAGCACGACCCCATAAGTAAGACCAACCACATCAGGTCACCATAGGGTGTGTGGCTGGGGAGGCCCTGCTGGTGGAAATGAGCTCTGGGGCAGGGGCCTCGTTCCCTGGGGCACCTGGGTGGTGGCGCAGGATGTCGCTGGTGTGCTCCAGCACCTCGTAGTACTCCTCTCTCTTGAGCAAACATTGGCAATAGTTGAGGATCAGGGTGTTGACCATCTTCTCCAGCTTCAGCCACTGCGCCTCCCACGGCTTCTCCTGCCAGACACAAGTTCAGCCCCAGGCTGGGTCTCACCCCACCCCAGCCCACCAAGCAGGAGGCAGGCTCCCACCTTGGTCTGCAGGTTCCTCAGACACACGATGGCCTCCTGGTACTTGGTGGCGGCCTCGTCGTAGCGGCCCAGCTTGAAGAGCCTGTTGCCTTGTCCATGGAGGACAGGCACAGCCTTCATCCGCTCTTCATTGTTCAGGTTCCACGTCTCCCTCTGGTACTCGCTGGGGGCTTCCACCTGCCCAGGGAGCTATGGGTCAGGAGGGCCTGAGAAGCCCACCCCCCAGTCAGGTCAAGTACATATGAACCAGGGAAGGGAGCCACAAAGCCCATGACAGGTCCTAAATCAGTGCCTTTGGGTAAATTATTACAAAAAAGTTCCCTTTCTTTTTATTTATTTATTTTTGTTTTGCTTTTTGTTTTTTCCAGGTAGGGCCTGGCTCTAGCTCAGGCTGATCTGGAATTCACTCTGTAGTCTCAGGTTGGCCTTGAACTCACAGCGATCCTCCTACCTCTGCCTCCCGAGTGCTGGGATTAAAGGCGTGCGCCTGGCTAAAAGTTCCCTTTCTTTGAGATAATTTACCTCCAAAAGTCTGCCAACCATCATGGATACTCGGGCCCTTCAAACAAGACATGTCAATGCCACCTGCTGGAGCGCTCGTAGGGTGCAGGGGGCACCTTGTAGGGACGCTCCTGGGCGGTGAAGACCCTGCAACTGCTCTTTTTTACTTTAATTTTCATTTCCCCATGGAAGCATCTGGCCAAGTGTGTCTTGGTCCTAAGAGAGTCCTGAGCTGGCTTTGACCCTGGCACTGACCCCCCCCCCCACAGCATGGGCTCTGGGTCACTCTGGGGGCCTGGGTGAGTTTCATGCAGGCTGGCTTATTGTTCCAGAACCAAGCACAGACCCTTTCACCACAGGGGCCAGAGGGAGATTGTAACCTCAGTCCTTTGAAAACTGAACAGAAAGCAGATGACCATCAGAAAAAACTGCTTCCCAAATGAAAACGAGTGACACTTTTCAAACCTTGGTTCCAAATGCGCGTTTGGTTAGGAAAAGGCAGAAGTTTTAAAAATTCCAGTTGTCCCGTTCTCCAGAGGGAAACGGGGCTGTGTACAGTTGGGGTGAACCTGGGGATACCCATGATGCCCCTCTCAGATATGGGCCATCCCCAGCCCCCACCCCAGGGTCCCACCTGCAGCAGCTCTATGACAAAGATCAGCGGCTGGGGCTCCTTCTGCAGTTCGTCCAGGTCCTCATAGCCCAGCGTGTGGTAGGCGAACATGTTGGCCAGCCCGCATGTGTGTATATGCCACTCCGTGGGGTCCTTGCCCTCGGCCACCTGCCGCAAGCTCCGGGAAAGCATGGGGTAGACGCCGGTGTGCTGTGGGAGAGACAGGTGGGTGCCTGTTCAGAGCTGGCCAGGCCCACTCTGTGCCCCTATGCCCCACAACACCCACCAGTACCATCTGGGGTCCATAGTCTTCTGGCAGAACACTCATACCATCTTGAACTGGCAAGTTCTTTATTCTAATATTTAATTTATTCTTGAGGAGAGAGAGAGAAGAATTGAGTGTGCCAGGGCCTCTAGCCATTGCAGATACTCTAGATGCATTCATTCACCACTATGTGTATCTTGCTTTACTGGGGTGAACTCCAAGTGCATGCACCACTTTGTGCATCTGGCTTTATGTGGGGTACTGGGGACTCGAACCTGGGTAGTTAGGTATTACAGACAAGCTAACTGCTGAGCCATGCCTCCAGCCCCTGAGCTGACGACTTCTGTCTTTATGACCACTTAGCAAGGGAAGATGCTATTAATATCGCCATGTGATAGCTGAGGAAACTAGATCCCAGGGAGATCAAGCAACTTGCTCAAGGCCACACAGCTAACCAATGACCCAGGCAGAATTCAAACGTGCCTTCCCAGGCTGTGCTTTTGGCTGCATGCTGCCTCTTGCTAGCCCTGTGGTCAGTATAACGCCTCTCTCCCCAAGGACACCTGAGTTCCACAAGCCCATAGTTCCCAGCATGCAGCAGTGGAGAGAGCAAAGTCCCAGTTCCCAGAGAAACCACACACACACACACACACACACACACACACACACACACACACACACACACACACACGAAGCTAATTATCCCTGAGCCTGGCTCAGCACAGACCAGGAATCCCAGATCCCTGGGATGTCCTGTTCAAAGCCGAGGCTGTTGTGGGATTAAATAGGACAGTGAGGATATAGGTCAAGCCCATTGCAGCCTCACTCAGCTTTACCACTGGGAGGGGCTCAGCAGAGCCTGCTCAGTGCTCAGCCTCGGTTTCCCTGACTTGGCTCAGAGTCCACCTCTCCACATGGGGCTCCGAGGTGCCCCACACACACACAGGCTCCCACACAGATCTCCAGGACCACCCACTGCCAGGAGACAGAAGGGCAGAAGCTTGGGGCTGAAGGTTGTCCTCCCCACCCCGCTGGCCTGGATTAGCGCAGATGCCCTGGGCTGACTTCTGAGAGGAACCAGATGGCAGGTGCCTGCAGGGATTAAGGTTGGGCTAAGGGAGGGAGCAGCTGTCTCCACCATCTTGTAAGGAATGATCCCAAAAGGCCCCCAGCACCCTGCAACTGAGCAGAGCACAAATCCTGGCCAGGCAGACATTTGGGAAGAGCCTCAGACAAAGGCCCAATTCCACAGGCTGTGGTGTGATGCCAGGGAACCAGATGAAATCTAGGAGAAAGAGGGAAGGGGGAAGGGGAAAATCTGCACCTTGGAGGAAGAGGGTACAGACCCCAGTGCAGTGCCCACCCTCCACTCCAACCAGGCTGCAGGTCACTGGGACAGTGACAGTCACTCAAGGGGCTCTCTAGACATCCAGGAACTCAGCCTCAGGAGAACCCAGCATTAGTGTGCCATGGGCAGCATCGGACTCCCAGCTGGGTTTAGCCTGTCATTGACCATGTGGGTGGTTTGGGTGCGTAGTCTTGGGGGTTTGTTTCTAAGTCAGCGGCCAGTGTTTAAACACCTGGGTGTCCACAGGCACGTGTGACATCCTGGCTGGCATATAGAGCAGGTGCCCTGCTGCCCTTTCTGGGGAGCTGGAACAGCTGCCCCCTGCCAAGAGCAAGCAGGGCCTGTAGCCACTTGTGGATTGAGAGCCCATTCCCTGGCCCCACAAGACTTGGTGCAAGCAACAGGCCCCACCTGGACACAGAGGGACAGAACTCTCAGAAGCCTTCACGTGTGCTACCCTCAGGATTGGGGGATGGGAGGAGGCCCCATTCCTGCACAGATGGCCCAGCCAGGACTGTCCAGTGGGAGGCCTGTGCAGGGAATGGCACTCTTTAGTCCTGTGATGTGATGGCCCACTCGGGGCTGAGTCTTTCTAGAACTCTGATTTCTGGGCAGAGAAGCACCTCACAGAGAAGGGGCCAACTAACCAGAGCATGGAAAGTCCTTTCACAGTTCCTGGCCTGAATGTCACACACACACACACACACACACACACACACACAGGCACTCTAGGCCTGGTGAACTCCTTATTCATTCTTCAAGGCCCAGCTTGAAGAAGGCCCCCCAAAACCCTAAATCAGTTAGCTGTTCCTTGTGTAGCCCCAAAGCGCTCTCTCTCTCTCTCCTACTGTCCTGCATTGTCATGGTTCACGTGTCTCTCTTCCTCCTCCAGAATTCAGTTCCTTGAGGAACTGGCTCATTCCTAACATCCAGTAGAGGACAAAGCAGGTGCCCAGCGAAAGCTTGCTAATTGGAGGGAGGGAGAGAATGCAGGAGGGGAGTAGGGGTGGATGTGGATGGGGGTGGGGAGTATGATGGAAGGCTAGATTATGACTGGACACTGGTGGAAGAAGATGGATGAACTGATGTCTGGATGGATGGGTAGAAAGAGGAATGAAGTATGGCTGTGTAGGAGGAAGCCATGTGCACATATATGTATATATGTGTGTGTGTGTGTGTGTCCCTGCTGTGGCCTGGGAAGAGGAATTGGGGGCAATGAGAAAATTGACAGCCACTATGTTATAAAAGTTACCAACCTGTGAGGCAGGCAGCACACTTGTCACTACTGATGTGGCCAAAAGAACACAGATGCCCCAGGGGACAGAGCCGCACCCACATCACCTAAGGAGCCACAGCCTGTAGCTTTGCAAACAACAAATCAATCAACCAATCAAGAATGTATTGACAGTCTTCCTGTGCATGCAGCTTTCCTGTGTTAGCAAATATGCACCCTAGGGAGAGAAGCTCTTGTTGGTGACAAAACCCTGGTAACACATTGCCTGAAGCAGAGGGATACATGGGTCTCACCAGCACAGGAGATGATCTTTGCGAGCAAAGGCAAGAGTGAAAATCCTAAACTTAGAAATCGCAGGATAAGCCAATTTGATAAACTCTTGAGTTGATGAAAATACAACTTTTTTGTTGTTTTTGTTTTTCAAGGTAAGGTCTCGCTCTAGCCCAGGCTGACCTGGAATTCACTATGGAGTCTCAGGCTGGCCTTGAACTCACAGTGATCCTCCTACCTCTGCCTCCCGAGTGCTGGGATTAAAGGTGTGTGCCACCACACCTGGCTCAGAACATTTTTTAAGTTAACACCAGGATGAATAGCAACACGGGCTGGAAAAAAAGAACAGGTGCTCAGCTAAGTTTGCTGATTGGCGCACAGGGGTAACATGCTTGGTGGTGCCTCTGGTGGCAGAGGATGCCACTGCATCCTGACTCTATCAGACACTTGACAAGAAATGGACTTCCAACATGATGACGACCAGGTTACAGCCATCGTGGAAATCAGTGTGAATGTTCCTAAGACAGCTGAAAGTTGATTTACTCTGTGGCCCATCTATACCACTCCTTGACATATACCCTAAGGACTGTTCTCATTACGACGAAGATCTTTGCTCGTCCACCGTTATTGCTGCTCTGTTGACAATAGCTACGAAAGGGAACCAGTCCAGGTGCCCTTCAACTGAAGGATGATGTGGTGTGGGTACATAATGGAGTGTTACTCAGATATGAAGAAAAATTAAATATAAAATTTATGAAAAATGGATGGGTCTGGAAATAATTATACTAAGTGAGGTAACCCAGGCCCGGAAAGTCAAACCCCACATGTTCTCTCTCACATGTGGATCCTAGCTACAAATGTTTAGGTTTGTATGTGGGTTGGAGTAAAAGTCAGTAGTAGAGGCCAGTAAGCTAGACAGGGGCTGATGGAGGGAGGAGAGGGGAGGGCTTATAGGAAGGGCATAGCGGGTATATAAGTAGATTGGCAGAATACTGGGGGTAAAATAGTCCAAGTATGATCAGGAGAGAGGTGTTGCGGTCAGCGTTCTAGTTGCTGCGCAGAAAGAACCCAAGCCAAAGTGGCTTGTGGATGAATGGGTTTATTAGGCTTACGGACCCGAGGGGAGACTCCATCCTGGCAGGGAAAACGATGGCATGAGCAGAGGGGTGGACATCACCTCTGCCACAGCAGTGCAAACAGCGGCAGGAAGGTGTGCCAAACACTGGCAAGGGGAAGCTGGCTTATAACCCCATAAGCCCATCCCCAACAACACAGCTCCAGAGAGGTTGTAAAACCCAAACTGCCATCAGCTGAGGATCCATCATTCAGAACACACTCATCTGTTTGTGGGGGACCCCTGGATCAAACCATGACAAGAGGATCGAGGAAAGAAAGGGGTGGGAGGAAGATTACGCAAAATTAAAGATGTTATGGATGAGCTATATGGAAACCTATATAACATATAACACATAGTTTAACACATAACACTATACGTATTAAAAATAAAAAGGCGAGGGTTTGTGCAGAAGCACCCTACGGGAGTGGATACTGTGGTGCACAGAAGCCAGGGATTTCAGTGCCAGGGGTGGGGTACCTAGCAGTGAGTTGTTGGTCAAGGACCCAAAACATTATAAGCTACTATCAAGACTCTTGGTTGCCCACCAGAACTAGATGGTAAGACCCTATTGCTGAAGACACTCCATACTTGGGCTTCAAGACACCGAGAAATCAAGCTAGAGCTGAGTGGGAAGCCTCCTCCTTGTTGACTAGCTATCAGGATGCTGAAAAGACCGATGTAGCCTGTTGGAAGAGAAAAGTCATCAGCAGGCTTAACCAGCCATGGATCCTGCAAGCCTATGGCTGGCCAGCCAGGCCAAATGGACCAATGGGGCAATGGTGGTATATTTGTGACAAGGGGAAACCAACTGCTCTCTGGTTGGATCTGAGGCTCATTGTATGGGAGGGAATTCATGCCTGCTACTGAATATATATTTAATGCTCACCAAACTTCCCTCTAAATATATTTGTGTTTATGCTCATACACTAATGCTACTCTGATTTTTGGTTAGAGAAGCTTCTCTTTTCAGATGTTGGTGACCATTGGGGAAACTCAAAATCATCAAAAGTGCTGTAAAGAAATGACAGTGGAAGGAAGAATGTTCAGCACTAAGCGAGACATCTCCATCACACCCCTCAAGGCTCAGAAACCATTGCAGAAGAGGTGGGAGGAAGAAAGTAAGAGCCAAAGGAAGGAGGGAAGACCTTTGTTATACTGGCCTTAAGACACAAAGGGGTCTTGATATTCATGACCTCACAGTGGTTGATGCTACTATCTACACCAGACCCTCATAACAGGGTGGGAGTGGGCCGGCGATGAAATCAAAATAGAAGAGAGACTCGTTGGAAAGAAGGGATTCAGTGGATGTGAGATTCGGAAGGGGGAAAGAGAGGATAGCGGTTAGGATTGTGATCGTGGTATATTGTCTATTTGTATGGAAGTTATCAATAAAAAGTTTTAAAAAGACCTGAACAGAATGGACATAGAGCTACCAATGGACCCATCTATCCCTCTACTAGGCATCTACCCACGAGATGTCACACCTCAGCACAGAGACATTTGTGCAACTATGTTTATTACAGCTCAATTCATAATAGCCAAGAATTGGAATCAGCCCAAATGCCCATCCCTGGACGAATGGATATCAAAGTTGCGGTACATTTACACAATGGAATTCTACTCAGTGGAAAGGAAAAATGACATAATGAAATTTAGAGAAAAATGGATAGACTTGGAGCAGATCTCACTTAGCGAACTCACAAAAGAACAGAGAGTCAAATGCCGCATATTCTCCCTCATATGCGGTTCCTAAACAGTTTAACCTTAAACTCTATGCAAACCAGTCAGGAGAAGTGAGAGTCTGTGAAAGAGGTGAAAAGAATGGTGGGGGGAACTTATACATTAAGCTAAACCAATAATGAATTGAAATCATAAAATTCTCACTTGCATACTGTAACCTCTTGAGCAAGAAGTGGGCATTGTATGGCAAGGGGGGCCATGAACAGAAGGGGAGAGTGTCTAACCCCATGAAAAATTAATCAGACCTGCAACTCCCAGTCCCAGTCATTGGCTCCTTCCCTCACTGAGCTGTTGACCAAAGTGCCCCATGAGGTCCCAAAAACAAGACAGAATTCTGTCAAAGCTCTTGAATTCCCACCTCAGGCCTGAGGTAAGATCCTGTTGCTGAAGAAACCACAGAAAGCCATCTATCATCAGCACCAAGAGACCCTGCGAGGTCCAGAATGGTAAGCAGCCCCCAGATGGTAGTTACTGCAGGGCTGGAAGGCACTGCATAAACTGCCAGGGGAAACTGGTCAACGATAGTTGGAGCAAACAGAGACCACTGATATGAAATGCAATCTGTTGCCATGAGTAGGCTGAACCCACTTCCTTCTGGGAGAGAGCAGCTAACCAAGAAATGACCACTTGTGCAATGGAGGCACCAAAGCCTAGGGGAGGTAATCAATAGCTTTTAACTTGGCCAAGTAATCCACTCAGTGACAAGGAGCCCTTAACTGGAATTGGGATTCAGGGCAAAATCCTTTGTGAACCAAAATATTAGGCCCTCAAAGAGAAATTCACTTTACAAGGGATTTACAAAGAGGCTACTCACAATAGAATCTAGCTAATTCAGAAATGTGTATCTCAGGTAACCTATACTGATCTCACTCTCCGATGGAGATTCTGTTTGTATTTTTCAGAAGGCAGCGAGAGAGCTGTGGCTCTTCCAACCCAACCAATGAGCCACAGGCCAATAGCTGACATCCCAGCAAGAGATGAGCCACCCCAGACCTAACATGGAGTTCATGGAACTCGCAGAGAGTGGTGGGATAAGCAAGAGACCTATAACCACAGCCAATCAGTCAATGCAGAATAAGCCAGCGAGACAGACACCAACAATTTTCAACACAACCTAAAGCAGAAGTACAGAGGCCACTAAGACCTCAACAATAAAGCAGCCTTAATACTCACCCACCATGACTCAGGGAACTGAGTCGAAGAGGGGGGCGGAAAGATTGTAAGAGCCATGGTGGGCGAGAATATCCAGAGACATGGCCCCCCTCAGTAACAACATACAAAGGGGGGGGGTGGAACCGATCCTAGGCTATCCATAATCCCCTACCCCATGGACTGACCCAGTTTGCCCGCGGAGGAGGATACCCAGCTGATTGGGGACAGGGAAGAGGGAAATTGGGGAACTAGGGACACCAATGCATTATTTGCTCATTCAGTGTATGTAAATATGGATAATCAAGATATAATTTTTTAAGTTAAAAAAAAAAAAGAAAAAGAAGAGGACCAGGGATAATGCTTAGATCCTATCCCTTAACTTGTTTGACTCAGGGAATGTTTCTTTCTCTCTCTAAAGCTTAAGTTTCCTTGACTAGGGAGATGGTTCAGCAGTTAAGAGTTTTTGCAAAACCTGCCAGCCCAGGTTCAACTCCCCAGTACCCACATGAAGCCAGATGCACAAAGGGGTGTGTGTATCTTGAGTTCCTTTGCAGTGACAAGAGGCTCCAGTAGGCCCATACCTCCCCCCTCTCTCTGACTCTCTCTTACTTTCTCTCTGCTTACAGATTAATTAATTAAGTAATTAATAAAACAACTTTCCTCATTAGTAAAATGTTGGAGTTCATCTTTACAATTTTTTTAGCTCAAAATAATAGTTCCTGCATTTGAATTGTTCCATGCCATACTTACCCGTACTTAGGGCATGCCCTGTCTTTCCTAAACCAACCCTAACCTATGCCTTTGTTACTTTATACATGAGTAAGTAGAGTAGTAGAGGGAGAAGGGACCTCCTGACCACTCCACTGAAGAAGGCAGTTTAAGTGGGAAACTATCTCCCAAATTTCTCATTCCAAAGGTTGTTACCCCCGCCCCATGAAATCATGAGTCTGCCGGCGCAATATCTATGGTGAAAATCCACAGGAGTTTTGTGATGGATGGCTCGGGTTGTCAACACCTGAACCCACCCATCAATCTTAATCGTGCAAAGGAAAGACAGGTATGGTGGTTCCTCCCAAGAGAAGTATACAGTGCCATCCATAACAATGCTGTCAGATAAAGAGAAGCGAGGGGCAGAGGGAGAGATGGGGGAAAGAAGGGAAGTAGCAGAAGGAAAAAGGGAAGGGAAGGAACCTGAATCTTATTAGGCCCTCTAGACCAAGCTCTTATTTATCAAAAATAAGGGGACTTGGGCTGAAGAAATGGTTCAGCAGCTAAGGGCTTGCCTGAAAAGCCTAATGATCTGGGTTCAATTCCCTAGTACCCACATGAAGCCAGATGCACTAAGTGGTGCTTGCGTCCAGAGCTCATAAACACGCCACAGCAGAATCCAAATGCACAGAATCCAAACAGGACAGCTAGCCCAGTTCGCTCAGGAACTCCTTGTTCCAAAACAGGGAGGAAACCCCAGAGACCCAGAGCTGCCACCTTGACCAAGCCCAAAGCATGGGCTTTGTTTGGATCCTGCCTCACTCGTCTACAAAGAATAAATGAGGTGACCAGAAAATTCTCACAGAGACTGGTGAATAGAAAGCGTGGTGGAAGTATCCAGGGGTTTTAAAGATCAAATGATGTTGTAGTGATGTTTCTCAAATGTTCTCACGCTTTAGGGTTTTCAGTTTTATTGTTCCCAGATGAAATGGTATACTGTCTGGAATATTCCATCAACATGTGGGGTGAAGAAGGCAATGCATTGGGGTGCATGGGACAAGACTAGGTCATGGGTTACCTAGGCTAGCCTTGGGTAACAGGGACTTGAAAGTTTATTATTTTGCTGACTTTTGGGTATATCTAAAAGTTTCTATAAGAAATATTTGCTCAAAGGACACTGAACAGAGCAAAGAGGCAACCTACCCAATGGGAGAAAATCTTTGCCAGTTATACATCTGAATCTGATCAATATCCAGGATATGCAAAGAACTCAAAAAACTAAATAATAAGAAATCAAACAACCCAATCAAAAAAATGGGCTATGTAACTGAATAGAGAGTTCTCAAAGGAAGAAATGCAAACAGCCTATAAACATCTAAAAACATGTTCTACCTCCTTCACAATCAGGGAAACGCAAATTAAAACTCCTCTGAGATTCCATCTCTCTCCTGTCAGAATGGCTGCCATCAAGAAAACAAATGACAATAAATGCTGGCGAGGATGTGGGAAAATAGGAACCCTTCTACACACACTGCTGGTGGAAATGTAAACTGGTATAGCCATTGTGGAAATCAGTGTGGCGGTTCCTGAGACAGCTGAAAATAGACTTACCATATGACCCAGCTATACCACTCCTTGGCATATAGCCTAACGACTCTACTCACTACCTTAGAGACGCTTGCTCAACCATGTTTATTTCAGCGCTAGTTACAATAGCTAGGAAATGGCGCTAGATCCCTTAACTGATGAATGGATAATGAAGATGTGGTTCATTTATACAATGGAGTTTGACTCAGCAGTAATGAAAAATGAAATGATCAAATTTGCAGGGAAATGGAGGGATCTGGAAAGAATTATACTAAATGAGGTAACTCAGGCTCAGAAAGCCAAATGCTACATGTCCTCTCTCACATGTGGATCCCAGCTACAAATGTTTAGATTTCTTTGTGAGTTGAAGTAAAAGTCAGTAGTAAAGGCCAGTAAGCTAGAAAGGGGTTGTAAGGGAGGGAGGAGAGGGGAGATTTAAGGGGAGGGTATTGTATATATGTAAGTAGATGAACAGATTACTAGGGGTGCAATAGCCTAAGTGGGGTAAGGG
>PVHP010031090.1:0-21178 GCA_004024765.1 Zapus hudsonius | reverse complement strand
TTTTTTGTTTTTGTTTTACTCCATCATCCATGATGAAATGTTGATGCAGGCTTTGTACTGGTAACAACAGCCACTGTCAGGCCATAAATGCAATGGCCACTTCATGTACAGTAGACAGAATTCTAAAGCACACATTCCCATTCTCTGGCTTTCTTTCTACCTCCTCTTCTTGAATGTTCTCTGGGCCTTGGAGGAAGTGATTGAGATGTCTTATTTAGTGTCAAGCACTCAACATTTATTCTCAGTACTTTGATGAGTTTTGAGTCTTCCCCAGTGCCACCACCATTTGCCAAAAATAAACAAATAAAAGCACTCTCTCTCTTTCTCTCTCTCTCTCTCTCTCTCTCTCTCTGTGTGTGTGTGTGTGTGTTTTGCTGGTAATTGAACCTGGGAACATGCACGTGCTAGGTAAATGTTTTACCACTGAACTGTATCCCTACCTTCCTCCTGCTTATTTTTAAACAACCAAACAGGTATTTACTGAGAACCTACCAGATACAAATCAGTGTTCTAGGGCATGCTCTATATGAAGCCATGAATTATACAGAGCAGTAAAATCTGTGTCTATAAGAGACAGACAGAGAGAGAGAGAGAGAGAGAGAGAGAGAGAGAGAGAGAGAGAGAGAGAGAATATACACAGAAGCCATAAATTGTTACTAGAAAATTTCAGTGCCAGGGTTGGGATACTTTCCAGCAAGTCTCTGATGTCCCCAAAACACTACAGCCAAGGTTCCTGGTTACTACCAGAACTAGATGGTAAGCATCTATCACTGAAGGCACCACATGCATGGGCTGCAGGTCACTGAGAAATCAGGCTGGAAGCCTCCTTCCTGTTGATTAGCTGTCTGGTGCTAGAAAGAGCTATGCAGCTTGTTGAGGAAGAAAAGTCACTGTGGTGGTTTGATTTAAGCTTCCACCATAAACTTAAAATGTTCTGAATGGTAGATCCCAAGCTGGTGGCAATTTGAGAATTGGAGGCTGTATTAGTCCGTTTTCTCACAGAACCAATAGAATGAATTGTAGTAAAAAGGGGATTTATTGGCTTAGCTCAGGGCAGTCCCACAATAGCAATCTGTAAGCCTGAGAGTCAAGGAACCAGTAGCTGCTCAGTCCACATGGCTGGATGCCTCGGCAGTCCCAACCCAGCACTGAAAGCCTAAAAACTTCCTGGGAAGCTGCTGGTCTTCAATCCAGGCTAGAAGGCTGAAGAAACTTCCCAATGCTGACAAAAGGTTAGATAAGCAGGATGGATGCAAGTCCAAATCACAAGCTCCAGCAACCAGGCAGCAGGAGAGATTTCCTTTCCCTTTATATAGCCTTAGGATGGGGTCTTGCAACCCTTTCCCAGACTTGCTGATTTACTGAGTCTCTGGAATTTCCTTCCTCCACTGCTCTCCCAGGAAGGGATGCTTGTTTCTAGCTAGCATAACTTCCTAAGTCCCCTGAGCCCCTTTCTCTCTTCAATCTGCTAAACAACTCTCAAGATTACTGTGGATTGCCAACAAGTCAAGTAAGCAACAAAGCTTAACCATCTTAACTGGAGGCAGTGTATTGTTGGGGGCTGGCTTATGGGTGTTATAGGCACCTTCCCCTTGCCAGTTATTGTTGTCACTTTCTGTGGCAGAGGTGATGTTCAGCCTCTGCTCATGCCATCATTTCCCCGCCATCATGGAATTTCCCTTTGAGTCTGTAAGCCAAAATTAATTCTTTTCTCCACAAGCTGCTTTTGGTCAGGTTCTTTCTGCTGGCAATGAAAAACTAACTACCAGTCACCAACAGTCTTAACCAGGCCAAATATACCAACTAATTCGATGGTGGCATGTCTGTAATAGGAGATATCAAATGCTCTCTGATTGGATTCAAGGCTCAATGGGACAGAGTTTATACCTGATACTGAAAGCCTAGTCAAAAACCTAGGTATGATGAAATCATAAGCCCAAGCCCTAGTGGAGGAAGCAACTGATGTCTGGCTAAATTAATATATTATGCCCATCAAACTGCCCTCTAAATACTTATGTTTATGTCCATATATTAATGCTGTTCTCGCTTTTGGTTAGAGAAGCTTCTCTTTTCAGGTGGCAGTGACCAGTTGGGTGACAAAAACTCACAAAAGTGAGGGAATCATAATGATTTATTGTCTATAATTATGGAAGCTATCAATAAAATGTTTTTAAAACTCACAAAAGTGTTGAGAAGTGACAGTGGAGTATGCAGCACTAAGTGAGACATTTCTCATCCTCTCAAGGCTCTGTGACCATTGCAGAAGAGGTGGCAGAAAGAATCTATGAACCAAAGAAAGAGAAGAAATACTTACAATACTATCTTTCAGACACAAAGTGGCCTGTTTTGATATTCATGACCTCACAGTGGCTAATGCTACCTACAGAAGAGCTGCATAATAGGGAGTGGTGGTGGGGGAGATAATTACATCAAAATAGAAGAGAAACCAGTTAGAAAGAAGATGGGATTCATTTAGTGGAGGAGGTGGTGGGAGGTGACTATGATCATTGTCTACATGTATAGAAGTTGTTAATAAAAAGTTCAAAAATATTGATTGTATTCAAATTTTATTGCTTAAAATTTACATTTTTGTTTTTTTTTTCAAGGTAGGGTCTCGCTCTAGCCCAGGCTGACCTGGAATTCACTCTGTAGCCCCAGGCTGGCCTCAAACTCGATGTGTTCTTCCTACCTCGGCCTCCCAAGCACTGAGATTAAAGGTGTGTGCCACCGTGCTTGGCTTAGATTTAAATTCTTTAGGGCCAATACTCATGCACTACTTACCCATGTGATGGTCAAATGAGCAAAGAAAATAAAATCATCATATACTCCCATTTTTATGAGTTTTCAGAATAAATTAGTTGCTACGGGAAGGGGACAAGAATGGGACTAGAAGGTTTATTACTGAGTAAGTAGGTTCTTTTCCCACTCAATACCTTTGGAAAATAATCACAGTTCTGAGAACAGGCAAGTTATTTTATTCAGTATGGGGAGGAGAGCTCACACACCAAAGGTGCCTTTTCTCTGAGCAGGCCTGGGATCTGGGTTATTAATAGGACTGGGTTATGAGAGGGTTTTTCATTAATGCAGTCATCAGAGCTTTTCATGGAGAAGGGAGGAAACTTCTAGGAGTCAGGGTGTCACTTTCTTCTTTCCTAGTTTCAGCATGGTCAGACTGGGTATTAGTGCCAGTGGATGTTTTGTTTTGTTTTTTTTAATCACTAAAATGAGTTTACATCTGCACCAAGTGTGGTGGTGTACATTGGAAATACCAGCACTTAGGAAACTGAGGCACGAAAATCACAAGGACAGTGTGATGGTTAAGTTTTGTGGTCAACTTGACCTGTTTAGTCATCCACAGTAATCTTGGATGGGCCTCTGAGGTTGCCTACAGGAAGGATTAACTAAAGGAGGAGGTCCCTCCTCCAGAGTGAGCCCTTCCTTCAGAGTGGGCCCTCTCAGTAAGGGCAGATGCAAGGAAGCTAGAAAAGTAGGAAATCTCTCTTCCTCCCCACCCCACCTGTTTGCTGGTCTGGTGTGTGTGTGTGTGATGTGGGTGATGGTTTCTCTCTGTGTTTGGACCTGTGAAAGGGGGCTGGCCTCTTTAACCATTATGGAACCTCCCCTGGATCTGTAACTTTAATGATCCCTTCCTCCCTTAACCATCCAACAGTGTGTGGCTATCACAGACGGCCTGGGCTACATAGGGAAATAAATGAATAAATAAATAAGAAAGAAAGAATGAATCATCAGGAATAAATGAGAGTGAGAGTGAGCAAAAAACAAGGGAGAGAAAACATGAGAATCACTAAGAAAAACAAATTGGCCAGTTTTAACTGGCATGATAAGGAAGACCCTCTGCTTTAACCTGTACAAGGAAAGTAACAGAATGCTAAGATAGGAATGAAATTCATTTTTTTCCCATCATAAAGGTTTGATAATTGAGTCTGGTGCCTTAGACCACTTGGCCATCCTGACATGCTGCAAGGTTTGATAATTGAAAGTGACAACAGATTAATAAGAGGAAAAACATACAAGTTTTTTAACATTTAAAAGGAGCCACAAAAAATAAGACATTCAAAGAAAGGCCAGTTGGTTGAGATTTAAATGTTCTCTTAAACCAAGCCTGGTGGTGCAGGCCTATAATCTAGCTACTGGAGAGACTGAGGCAGGAGGGCTACAAGTTCAAGGTCTCCTTAGATTATCAAGTCAAAAGAAAGCTGGGGAGTAAGTAGCACAGCAGTTAAAGGCACTTGCTTGCAAAGCCTAATTGATATGAGGTATTGTGAATGTGTCTGAGGGGTGGAGCAGAATGAAAAAAGAGAAAAAGAAAAACTAGAAGCCACAAACTGTGGTGGGCCAAGTTGGCACTTTGGCTGTGGTTCCCACACTTCCATGAGGCCTGGAGGCTCCTTCCCCTCAGCCTTGCTAAGCATGGCTGGGTGGACCCCCCCCCCCTTCAGGGGAGCAAGGGAGATGTGGAATCCTCAAAGGGTCATTTTCTCTGCTTGCTTCCTAGTTTTTATTTTTACTTATTTATTTTTTTTAAAAATATTTTATTCATTTTCAAGCAGAGAGAGAGAGAGAGAGAGAGAGAGAGAGAGAATGCACCAGGGCCACCACCTTGTGGGTCTGGCTTCTGTGGGTCCTGGGGAATTGAACCCAGGGCCTTAGGCACTGGAGGCAAGTGCCTTAACCACTAGGCCATCTCTCCAGCCCAACTTCCTAGTTTTTAGATTAGCCTTGAGGATTAAAAAATGCAGTCAGGTAGAAATTGGGAGTGGCCAAATCTCAGGCAGAATGATGTAGTGGAAGTAATAGTAATCAACCCTCTTTATTTCCTGAGCAGGTCACCAGAATGAATCTTTGAACCCAGAACCCTGAATTTGTGTCTGCTTTTTACCAAAGAATTGGATAAAATAAGACTGAGAAGGATAATTATTAAACTACCACATTTATTGAGGGAAGTACAAAACCAAGGGAAAGAAAACGGATTCATCCATGGGACCTGAAAGGCCATGTGGGGTGCCTGAAAGGAACATAAAAAAGGAGTCAAGAGAGGAAAGAAAAGAAAGTGTAAAGAGCTCCTGTCTTGTGGAGGCAGGAAGGGGGAGAGAGCCCATGTGGGAATAAAGGGCAGGGAATTTCTCTCCTGTATCAGCCCAGCCAGACCAGAACCTGGAGTTTCAGGAGTGATGAGCTACAGACTAAGAGACCTTGCCCCCTCCTGGTAAACGTATTTATATTCATAATTTCTGGCTCACGTGAGCCAGGAAGATCGCTTATTGGTCTGGGCTAGGGACTTGCTCAGGAAGAGATCAGCCATGATGCCAAGTTCTGGGGCCTAAAGCTTGACCCACCCCACTGCCAGGATTAGATCCGAATTCTAGTAAAGGAGACACCCACTCAGGGAAGGGCTCAGGTTGTTTATGGAAAAAATAGGTTAGGCAAGAGATAAGGAGCCAGTTTCCTCCCTGATCTCTAGCAGAGACATTTCTGCCTTTACTTACTGGTCCAGTCACCCTAAACTGCCTCAGTGGTGGCCCGTGTTCAATTCCCCAGTACCCTTGTAAGGGTATAAAAAGTGGTATGCGTGTCTGGAGTTGGTTGAGTGGCAGGAGGCCCTGGCATGCCCATTCTCTCTCTCTCTCTCTCTCTCTCTCTCTCTCTCTCTCTCTCTCTCTCTCTCTCTCTCTCTCTCCCTCCTTCTTTCTCTGTTTCCCAAATAAGTAAATAATATTTCAAAAGAAGAGAAAGCTGGCGATGAAATTTAGTGGTAGGACACTTGCCTAGTGTAGTAGTTTGAACAGGATAGCTTGAATGCATAGCCCCATAGAGCCAGATGTTTTATTAAAATTGACCTTGCAACTTGAAGCCCTAGCAGGCAAATCCCTATTATAGACATATATATATAATATATATATATATATTATATATATAGACATATATATAATATATGACATATATTATATATGTCACTGGGTGAGATCTTGAGTCCAGCCTTAGGTGTGTTATCAGCAGTTTGGGTCCTGGAGGTTTGTGCTTCCTGGTGCTTGCTGGCTGTTTGGTTGTATCTCTGCTTGGATCAAGGAAGTGAGCCAGCATCTTCTGCCATTGATGGCATGCCCCTGGAATTTGTAAGCCTGAAATAAACTCTTTCCTACTATAAGATGCTTTTGGTTGGGTGTTTGTCTAGCAACAAGAAGCTGACTGCAACAGTAAATTGGTACCAGAAGTGGAATCGTTACTGCAATTCAAGGCACTTGCTTGCAAATCCTGAAAGCCCAGGATTGATTCCCCAATACACATGTAAAGCCAGATGCACAAAGTGGCACACACATCTGGAGCTTGTTTGCATGGCAAGGGGCCCTGGTGTGCCCATCCTCACCACACACACACACACACACACACAAAATTTCTCTTTCTGTTTGCAAATAAATAAAATTTTCATGTAGAAACTCTGAAGGGAGAAAAACTATTGAAACCTAGGCCAGCTTGTTAGACACAGGTCTTGGACTAGGCCTGCAGGTAGGAGGCATCCATGTGGTTTTCCTGAGACAAAACATGGACATGTTTGTTCATTGGGAACCCCCCCCCCCGACACACACACACACACAGAATTTGAGTGGGGAAAGCTAGCTATAAACTGCTCTCACTCATGAGTGGCTTGTGTGTGGGGGTGCAAACAGGGCTCTTTCCATCTGTTGGTCATTTCTGCTGGTGATGGAGAGAGTGCATGAGGCTTTTTCTCACACATAGATTGTTTTTGTTACTCCCACTTTTCCTGGAAACATCAGAAAATACTAGAAGTTACAGGCATTGAAGATCCTCAAATCACACAGGGTCTCATGTAGCTCAGACTGGCTTTGGACTTCCTGTCTATCCTACAATAACCTCGAACTCCTCCTCCTCTGCCATCCAGCACCCAAGAGTTAAGATACAGGCGTGTGCCATCACACTCAGCTTGGGACGCACCATTAACTGTAAATTACAGTGACAACTCCCTCATTACTGCAAGATGCTTCAATCGCCCTGATCAAAGAATTCTCAGCTGTGAAACTTAATAACTTATAGAAAAATTAGTTGAGAAACAAGCTAGTAACAATAACTTCTGTAAATATTTTCATATGATTTAATTAGGAAAAAAAACAAACCCTACTCCTAGCCAGATGCATGACTCATGCTTGTAATCCTAGCACTTGGGAGGCAGGAGGATTGCCTTTAATTCAAGGCCAGCCTGGGCTACAGAATAAGACCATATCTCAAAAATAAAACAAAATTTAAAAATAATTAGGGCTGGAGAGATAGCTCAATGGTTAAAGGCGATTGCTTGCCAAGCCCGCTGCCTGGGTTCAATTCCCCAGCACCCATGTAAAACCAGATGCACAAAGTGGCACATGCATCTGGAATTTATTTGCAGTGACAAGAGGCAAATCTACTCTCTCTCTCTCTTCTTGCAAATAAATAAATAAAATTTAAAATTAATTAAATTGAAAACAAACAAAAAAGACTAAGTAAGTAGGCCTGGTCTTCTTAAGTTCCCAACCAGAAGCCTTTAAAATCAACTTTGTAGGAGCTGCGGGGATGGCTCAGTAGCTAAATACCCTTGTTTTTTTTTTAATTATTATTTATTCATTTTCAAGCAGAGAGAGAGAGAGAGAGAACACCAGGGCCACCACCTTGTGAGTCTGGCTTATGTGGGTCCTGGGGAATTGAACCCCAGGCCTTAGGCACTGGAGGCAAGTGCCTTAACCGCTGAGCCATCTCTCCAGCCCAAGACCCTTGTTTTTAAAGCTGACCAATCCAGGTTCAATTCCCCAACCACCCACATAAAGCCAATGAAAAAAATAAAATAGCAATTTATAATATGTTCATATATTAAAGTTCTCCCCAAAAAGTGACACATACATCTGCTATTCATTTGCAATGGCAGGAGAACCTAGTGTGTACACACACACACACACACACACACACACACACTGCACACTCCAAAATAAAAAGAGTTTTAAAAAAACAACAACATTGTAGCAAAAGGCCTTAGTTTCCATCCTCAGCACCGCCAAACAAAAAAATAGTATTCTGGAAGCTCAGTAGATTCTTGTTTCTTGTTTGTTAGTTCTGTACGGAGACCCACCCGGTCTTACTTGGTAGTCCAGGCTGGCTATATTCTCAGCCTCCAAGGTGCATCACTGACCCAGTTCAGTAAACTCTAGTATAAATTGAAAGCTTGTCTGACTTGGGCCAGGACACAGGTCCTGGTTCCCTGCTCTTGCCCCATCTCTGCTCCTACCTCTTCACATCTCAAGAAGCCAGCAGTCTCAATCGTTCTTTCCCCAGGGTTAGGGCCTGAGTCGGGTGGTGGCGGGTCCTTGAGGCAGACAATCTCGTTCTGGAGCATAGGAGCCTTGCTCTGGAGTAGCCTCTTCCTCGGTCAATCCATTTTGCCTTCTGTAACTGGTACTGAGGGCTAACAGGGGCTGGGGAGGGAGGTCCCTCAGTTGTAGGAGGAGCTCCCTCCATCTCAACACACACTCCAGGAGGGAAGGGGAAGGTGCTCTTTCTCTTACTAGCTCTGTCCTTCTGGCCTAGTACCCATTATTCACCATAAAAATAAACCTGCATCAGTCATGGGGGGGGGGCTGACTGGAGGGGAGACAATTAGAGGTAGTCCACACAATCCATAGGGCTGTTTTGGGTTGGAGAGATGGCTCAGTGATTAAAGGTGCTTATTAGGTATCTAACCTTCCTCTCTCTCTTTCTCTTCCTTCTTTCCTTTCATTCAATGTGTGTGTGTGTGAATGCAGGTGCGTTCATGCCACAGTGCGAATGTAGAGGACAGAAGATAATCTCAGGTGTAGTTCCTCACTTTCTACCCTGCTTGAGGCAGAGTCTCTTATTGTTCACCACTGTGTGCAGTCCTCAAACTTCTGGAGATTCTCCTGTCTCTACCTTCCACACTGCTGTAGGAGAACTGGGATTGTAGATGCAAGCACTCCACCATGAGTGAAACTCTTTTTCTTCTTTTTTTTAAAAAAAATTATTTATTTATTTATTTACAAGTAGAGAGACCGACCGACAGACAGACAGACAGACAGACAGACGGGGGAGGGGAGAGAAAAAGGGCACACTAGGGCCTCAGGCCACTGCAAACAAACTCCAGATGCATGCACCACTTTTTGCTTTACGTGAGGAATAGAACCCGTGTCATTAGGGTTTACAAGCAAGTGTCTTAATCTATGAGCCATCTTTCCAGCTCTTCCTTCCTCTTTTTATTGATGAGGCTGGAGCAGCGTCTTGTGCACGCTAAGCAAGCTATCTACCACTGAGCTGCATCCCCATATCCCCAGCCGTGGCAAACCTTTGTGTATTTGTTGGCCACCTGCTTTCAGTTCTTTTGCATATCTTATCTAGGAGTGGCATTGCTGGATCACAGAATATACATTCAATTTTTCAATATTTTTAAATTTTAATATGTTTATTTATTTGAGACAGCTAAAAAGGGGGGGAGTGAGTGAGTGAATGAGTTTGGGCATGCCAGGGGCTCCTGAGACTGTAGATGAACTCCAGCTGCATGTGCCACTTGGTGCATCTGACTTTCTGTGGGTACCGGGGAATCAAACCCAGGCTGTGAGGCTTTATAGGCAAGTGCCTTTAACCATTGAGCAATCTATCAATTTTTTGAGAACCACCAGTCTTTTTTCACAGTGACTGAACACAAATTCGTTTTTTATTGTACTATTTGACTGAACAATATCTGCTACATGCCAAAGTTGTACCTTTTAATGTCCCTGTGGTTTCCAGCAGAATGCCCTGACTTGTTTGGAATAATTTCTGGGTTGGTGACCATTATGGTGCAATTCATAACCCAAAAATGGTCACTGCCAGAGAGCCATATCCCAAGATGGCTTCTTTCTGTGGCTCCCGGGAGATGCATCTGGCCAGCATCTGTCCATCTATTCTTTACACCTGGTGGCCTTCCCCAGAACCATACTGAGAGGTCACTGGCTAGTTTGGGCTGAATTTCAGGTTGCACCAAGGCTGTGAGACAGTCTCTCCACAAACACAAGCCTTTGGAAGCTGAGAGAAACAAGGTAAAAGCTGCTCATCACAGTCTGGTGTGGGATTGCTGAGAAAGGTGCTAGGATATGAATGTTTGTGATCCCCTAGTCCTCATTGTAATATTAGGAGGAGGGGCCTTTGGGAAAGCATTAGATCATGAGGGTGAATCCCTTCCAGATGGATTTAGTGCCCTTATGAAAGAGTCCATAAAGAGCTGGCTGAAACTTCTACCATGTGAGTATCCAGGGAGAACTCATATGTGAGAAACAGCCCTCACGAGACAGCATCTGCCAGCTCACTGATCTTGGACTTCCCAGACTCCAGAACTGTAGAAACAGATTTCTGTCTGTTTATTTCCACCCCATTTATGGTACTTTGTACCTAAATAGATGAAGGCACTGTGTGCCCATGGGGAGTGATGAGCCAGGACCAAGGACCCTTGGGCTTTACCTACTGTGTGTGACCCTAAGCAAGTCCCTTCCTGTCTCTGAGTCTCTGTCTGGGCCTTTTCAGTCCGCCTTGCTGCCAAGCTTCCCTTTCTGAATCTTCCTAAAAGCCTAGGTCTTGGCAGCTGGCTAGAGACACAGAAATAATGAAGACCACCTAACTGCACTGGCCCCATCTTCATCAAATGGCCCCTAGATGTGGGGTAGCTTCTGGAAGGCCTTTATTATGAGCACCAGTACCAGCATCCCCTACTGTGTGCAGAGTGCAAAACTGCCCTGTGGGAGATGAGCCTATTGCTTCTGAGGGAGGGATGGTGGGGTGTGCTTCCCACAGCTGGCCCTTAGTACCTTAGAGGTCTCTGGAGCACATGGAAGAAGGCAGTTTCCTGTTTACATGCTGAGCCTGGAAATGTCAAGTTCATCCATACCACCAGCAGCCTTATAAATACTCCCACAGGCATGCTCCCAGAAAGGAGAGGGTATTACACTTGAAGACCCCTTTCTTCCAAGACAGAGGGGTTTGGGGACAGCACCCAATTTCCTTGAGGTCTGGAGCAGAGTGAAATGGTAGTCCCTGCATGTGGAGGGTTGGTTGCGTAGAAGCCCGACATTCTTGACGTCTCCATCTTGCTGTGAGTATTGCAGTAGTACAAGAAGGAAAGGGCAGAGAGGGGTAGGGGTAAGCATGTTGTGAGTGGCTGCTGTGAATTTTAATTCAGCTCAGCCAGTCTGCTCTACTGAATCGATGTTGGGGAAACAGCACTCCCCTGGGAGGAGAGGCATTTGGTAGAAATAGAAGGGATTATTGTGAGGCGATTGGGGGACATCTTGTTGCTCAGTACAGCTCCAAGCAGAGCCGGAGCTCCAGTCCTGGGCTGCAGAGCTTCCAGCAACAGTGAAAGCTCTTCCTCCACTCAGCCCTCACCATTAGGGTGAGCCGAGCAAACCCCATGTTTGTTCTCTCTGGACCCTTAGTCCCTGAATGCCAGAAAGACGGAGCTACCCTCATTTGGCTAGGCACCCTCAGGGCATACTTGATTGGCTCTTACCCATGCCCATGAAGTACAGTGAAAAAGGGGTCTCCACTCACCACACCCCACAAAAATTCTTAGCCAGGGCTGGGCCTTCCCTGCAAAACTAGTGGTGCTTTATGGACAGCTAACTTACCATACAATTCACCCATTTATATTTATTTATTGCTTGTGTGTGTGGTGTGCATGCACGCACAGGCCCGAGGGCAACTTCAAATGTCATCCTTCAGGAATGTTATCTATCTTTTTGAGACAGGATGTATATAGTTGGGACAAAAATACCTGGCTAGGGCTGAAGAGATGGCTTAGCGGTTAAGGCATTTGCCTGCAATGCAGAAGGACCAGAGTTCGATTCCCCAGTGCCCATATAAAGCCAGATGCATAAAAGGGCGCATGTGTCTGGAGGCCCTAGCGTGCCTGTTCTCTCTCTCTCTCTCTCTCTCTCTCTCTCTCTCTCTCTCTCTCTCTCTCTCTCTGCCTTTCTCTCTCTCAAATAAATAAATAAAATATTTTTTAAAATACCTGACTAGAAGCATCTTGTGGAAGGAAAAGCATTGATTTTCATTTACAGTTCCAGAGGGTAGAGTCCATTGTGGCAGGAGCATGAAGCCAGCTCATACTGTCACATTAGCAAGGAGGAAGTAGAGCAGAGTGATGCATGCTGGGTGCTTAGCTATCTTTCTCCTCTATGTACAGTCCAGGAACTGAGCCCACAGGATGGTGCCACCCACAGTTAGAGTGGGTCCTAATCTAGAAAACCTCTGACAGATATGCCAACAGATTGATTTCCATGGTGGTTCTAAATTCTGTCAAGTTGACAACCAGAAGTTCCCCATCACAAGGCCTCATTGGCCTGGAGATCGCCAATTAGTCTAGGCTGACTGGCCAGGGATCCCTAGAGATTCTGCTGTCTCTGCCTCCCAAATGCTGAGATTACAGGCATGTGGCGCCACACTTGGCATTTTATATAGATACTGAACATAGGTCCTTATATAGATATTGAACACAGCTGTTCGCAAGGCAGCACTTTACCAAACCGGAAAGATGGCTCAATAGTTAAGGTGCTTGCCTGCAAAGCCCAATACCTGGGTTGGAGTCCTCGTTACTCACATAAATTCAGATACACAAAGTGGCACATGCACCTGGAATTCATTTGCAATGGCTAGGGATCCTGGCTCGCCCATTCTCTCTTTGTCTATTTCTTTTCTCTCTGTCTCTCTTTGTGTGCAAACAAATAAATAAAATGTTTTTAAAGTATATGATTAAACCAGATGTGATAATGCACACCTGTAATCCCAGCACTAGGAGGCAGAGGTAGGATGGCGGCCAGTTTGAGACCAGCCTTGGCTACCTATTGAGCAAGTAAGTAGGCATATGATCAAGCCAGGCCTGGTGGTGCAGGCCTGTATCCTATCTACTCAGGAGGCTGAGGCAGGATTGAAAGTTCAAAGCTGTGGAGTTGTAGAAATGGATGAGTGTGTAAAGCACTTGCTGTGCACACTTTGAATTGGGACCCTTAGACTCCATGTAAAAACGGGCAGCTGTGGCAGGCTTCACAATCCGAGTATGCCTATAGCACAGAGGGAGATGGAGACAGGAGAATTTTCCTGAATATGATCTTGAGAACAGAGCAGTGAACAGCAACATGCAACCCTGACTCAAAGAAGGTCAAAGTCAAGGATCTACCGGAAAATTGTCCTCTGACCTCCACATGTGTGCAGTGTCTCTCTCTCTCTCTCTCTCTCTCTCTCTCTCTCACACACACACACACACACACACACACACACACACACACACACACAATTAATTAAGGGCTGGAGAGATTGCATAGTGGTTAAGGTACTTGTTTCCACTGCCTAGGGACCTGAGTTCGTTTTCCCAGTACCCACGTAAGCCAGATACACAAAGTGGCACATGCATCTGGAGTTCATCTGTAGTGGCTAGAGGCCCTGGTGCACTCATACTCCTCTCTGTCTGTATGTCTGTCTGTCTGTCTGTCTGTCTGTCTGTCTGTCTGTCTGCTTCCAAATGAATAAATAAAATATATTTTTAAAAAGAAATGATTTTTAAAAATTAATTAACTAATTAATGTACATATATGAAGTTCAAGGCCAGCCTGGACTTCCAAATGAATAAATAAAATATTTTTTAAAAAAGAAATGACTTTTAAATAGTAATTAACTAATGTATATATATGAAGTTCAAGGCCAGCCTGGACTGCAGAGTGAGCTCAATTCTAGTCTAGGCAATTTTACTGAGACCCTGTCTCAAAATTAAATAAAATAACAAGAAGGCTAGAGATAGCTCAGTGGGAAAGCACTTCTCTATTATTTTCAAGGCCCTAAATTCAACCCCCAATACCACCAAAGAAGTACATGAATCCATGTTGTTGAGCCATTCCAATGGATAGATAGTGATAACTCATATTTTAACTTTTGATCATGATTTTAATTTGCATTTCTCAATGACTAGGAACCTTTCATGTGTGTGTCATCTATGCGTTTCTTTTTATTTTGAGATAGATTTCATGTAGCCAAGGATGACTTCAAACTACATAGGCTAAGATTACTTTGAACATCTCATCCTCCTGTCTCAACTTCCCAGAGTGCAGGGATTATAGGTGTGCACCACCATGTTCACTGGTTTTCCTCCAGCCCAATCTATCGATTTTCAAAATTTTGATTGACAGCCACCATACAGAGAGACAATATACCATGATCACAGTCCCCTCCCATAACCCTACCTTTTTCCCCTCCACGGAATCTTTTCTTTACAGCTAGTTTCTCTTCTATTTGGATGTCGTCATTTTCTCCTTCCTACTGTACAGGTCTTGTATAGTTAGTGTCAGCCACTGTGAGGTCATGAATACCATGGCCACATTGTGTCTGGAAACCATTCCTCTCAATTTTGAATGGTGGGTTGGGGATTCAGGGAAAGTCTTTACACTCCAAACTCTGAGTTCTTATCTGCTTTTAACAAAAACTGGAATTAACAGACTGAGAAGGATAGTTCATAAACTATTACATTTATTCAGGGAAGTCAGAGGAACAAGGGAGAGTCTGGGAACCAAGGAAAGGGGAATGGATGCATCCATGTGGTCTGAAAGCCCATGTGGGAGTTAAGCCTGGGCCCAGGAAAAGCTTGGAAAAGAACATTAAAATGGGTTTTCTAAACAGGCTTGTGCTTAAAAAAATTAAAAGCCATAAGAATAATAGAAAAAGAATATTCTTTCCCACTCTGGGAGCCAGACCACCAGAATGTGAAGAACATGGTCTTACAGGTGTTGAGACCCCCCAGAGACTCAGATGTGGAGAGATAAGGAACAAGAAAAAGATTAGAGAGGGTCTCAAGTCTTAAGTCTCTCAGTTTGTTGTTTTTGAGGCAGGATCTTGCTGTATCCCAGGCTGACCTGGAATTCACTATGTAGTCTCAGGGTGGACTTGAACTCATGGTGATCCTTTTACCTCTGCCTCCCCAGTGATGGGATTAAAGGCATGCGCCACCATGCCCAGCTATTTATTTATTTATTTTGAGGCAGTAGTCTCACTCTAGCCTGGGCTGACCTGGAACTCACTCTGTAGTCCCAGGCTTGGACTCTGGGCCATTCTCCTACCTCAGCCTCCTGGGTGCTGAGATAAAAGGCATGTGCCACCATGCCCTGAAAATTAGTGATTTTATTTTATTTATTTTTGATTTTTGAGGTAGCGTCTCACTCTAGCCCAGGCTGACCTGGAACTCACTCTGTAGTCACAGGCTGTAAACTCAAAGAAATCCTCCTGCCTCTGGCTCTCAAGTGTTGGGATTAAAGGCATGTGACACCACACCCAACTCAAACTAGTGATCATTTTTTTAAGGTTTAGAGACTTTATAAGAGTAAGATAAGGTAAAAAAAAGAGTAAGAGAAGGAAAAAGGAAGGAGTACAGAGAGCTCTTACCATGAGGGAGGTAAAAAGGGGGTAAAGTCCCTCAAACTAATAATTTTTAAGGGCAACTAATTGCAAATAACTAACTCAAAGTTAGAGAAACTAAATAGTTCATCTGGGTTTTCTGTAGTTTCCTGTTTAATAACTTGCTATAACAGCTCAGAAAATTCAGGGAACTATTTACTGATGGTTACTGGCTATGGTAGTTTGAATGTACATCCCCCATCGACTCAGGTGTTTTATTAAAATTGAGTTTGTAGCTTTAGCCCCTGGCAAGCAGATTCCTGCTATAAGGGGGGGGTAGCATGTCCCCAGAGGCCACTGGGGTGGATTTAAATTCCAGCCTAAATGTATGTAGAGAAGTTTTGAGCTTGGGCTGCCCTTGCTTGCAGTGCTGGCTGTTTGGTGGGGGTCTCTCTGCTTGGATTTATCAATGGGAGACAGCTTCTTCAGCTGTTTAATGCAACTTCCCCTGGATCTGTAAACTTGAAATAAATCCCTTCCTCCCATAAACTGTGTCTGGTTTAGATATTTATCCCAGGAACGTGGAGCTGACTACAATACTAGATTACCATAAAGAATATTACAAGGGCTACAGAGGTCCAGCCAGAAGAGGAAGGTATGTGAAGGGGTGCAAGGCTTCCCTTTTTTCTGGGGGAACCACCTCCAAATCCAAACCCTGTGCTCATGGATTTTGTGGAGGTTGTATTATATAAGCATGGCTGGTAAATCACTGATCATTGGTGATTAAACTCAGTCTCTAGCCCACATCTTCCCAGTGAGTTGCTCTAGGGCTGAAAGTGCCTGTGGTCACCAGTAGGATAAAGTAGAAAAGGCTGGAAGGGGGCTGTTAGGAATAATAAAGATAGTCTGACCCTAGCAGTTCAGGAATTTTTCAGTGCTTTAAAGCTCTGTGCCAAAGACTAGGTTCAGGAACCAAATCTGTTTCTCTCAATTACATCTAAGTTGGATATAAGTAGGTCTAAAATCCTGCACTTGGGAGGCAGAGGGAGGGGAATTGCTTGTTCAAGCCCAGGCTGGGCTTCATAGTGAGGCCCTGTCTCAAAACAGAATACAAAACAACTCCCCTTAAGTTATATATTCTGGACATGTCTTTGTAAGACATATACTTCACAACTATTTTCCCCATATGCTGCCGATCTTTTCTTTCCTTTCTTCCTTCTTTCCCTTTTTATCTCCCCCTTTCCTTCCCTCCTTCCCTTCTTTTTTTTTCTTCTTCAACAGATTGTCATGTAGTTCAGGCTGGACTCAAACTTCTGATCCCCTCCTCTACCTTCCGAGTACAGTCATACAGGCATGCACCGCCATGCCTGGTTTTGGTGCGTGTCACTCTTTTCTTTTTTAATGAAACAAAACAAAACTTCCTTGTTGTGTGTATGTAGTATGTGTGGCATATGCTGTGTATGTGTGTGTGATGCTTACATATGTGTTTGCCCCATGCATATGTGTGGAGGCCTTTCCCAAGGCAGAGTCTGTCACTGAGCCTGGAGCTCCCCATTTTTTTCACTTATACCAGAGAGCCCAGTGATCATTCTGTCTTCATCTTCCTCAGGGCTGGGGGTTACAAGTATGTATAGCGATGAAAGGCTTCTTTTTAAAAAAATGTGTGCTAGGGACTGAACTCAGGTCTTCGTGCTTTCACAGGAAACACTTTTATCCGTTAAGCCAGCTCCTCAGCCCTCTTTTCATTCTTTTAATAATACTGTCAAACAGCAGAAAAGTTTAATTTTATAAAGTTCAATCATTTCCTTTTTAAAAAAATGTTTGTTTGCATGTTGGGGGGTAGTATGCCAGGATCTTTTGCTACTGCAAATGAACACTACCGGATGCTCTAGCCACTGGTGGCTCAGTATTTGAACCTGGGCTTTTAGCCATTGAGCCATACCCCTAACCTCCAATTTCTTTTTTGAATCCTGCTCTTGGTGTCACATATAGGAAAACTTGGTCTAATTTGATGGTTACAAAGATTTGCTCCTAGCGTCTTCTAAGTCTTTTGAGTTTTACTGCTGAGATTATGACTTACTTGGAGTTTTGTGCCCGGTGAGAAGGATGGACTGAAGTTCTTTCTTTTGCATTTGGCTAGCTCCTTGTTCCAGCACCATTTATCAGTAAGACTGTCCACTGTGCTACCTTTGTGCTTTGTTGAAAGCCACATGTCCATGCCTGCGTGGGTCTATTTTTGGACTCTCTATTCTGCTCCATTGATCTATTTATGTATTGAATACCCTTAAAATAAGTATGAAGTCAGGAAATGTTCCTCCGATTTTGTTCTTTTTCAAAGTTATTTTGCTTATGCCATGTGAATTTTAGACTCAGCTTGTCAATTTCCACAAACAAAAAACACAGGGGATTTTAACTCTACTGAATAATTAGGGGAGAACTGGCATATTAATGATGCTATCTTTTGAGCCATGAACAGTCTGCCTCTAATTGTTTAGGTTTTCTTTAATTGCTCTCAATTTTGTTTTGTTTGGTTGGATTTTGCTGTGAAGCCCTGGCTGACCTGATACTGTGTAGCATAAGTTGGCCTCAAACTGATGGCAGTCCTCCTGTCTCAGATTCTGGTATGCTGGGATTACAGGCAGGCACCACCATTCTTGGAAATATGTTTTATATTTTGTGGTGTTTAACCCCAAGTCTCTGAGGACAGCTATGCTCCTGTGTACCCTAGCATGAAGCAGTCAGTGGCTGGGTGGGCTCCAGGCCTGGTGTGAGAGTTATTCTGATTGACTGATAGGACAGAAAACCCTCTCCTGGGGCCACTTGCTGGGCATACGGTGACAGTGATCAATTTGGGAATGTCACAGCTGCCAACTTCCCCTCCAAGAAAGCTGCCACTTGGGGCTAATGAGGCTTCTGGCTGCTGTTCTAGAGACCGGCCCACATTGAGAGCCTCATGACAGCATGCATCTAGCCTCAAAGTCCGCAGAAGCAAGGCTAATACTGAGGCCGCAGGGGAGGAAAAACGCACCCTCCCCGACCTGAAGTTCATAGCTGAGGCCACTCTAAGAAAAGACAGGTTAGCAAAAGAAAAGTATATTTTCCAAAACATGGCAGCCTGCATAAAGCAAGTGAATACCTGATAAACAGGTAAGCCTGTGTATTTTTCATTCTAGGTTTGATGAAAAAGTGGATAGTTGAGGAGAAGTGTGATGGGGTAGAAAGTGTGGTGTAATGATAATAAACTAGTGGGCCAGATTTGGCTGTGCTCTGCATTCCCAAAGAAACAGCTGGTCCTTTTTTCTTTTTAATAGGCAGAGCACCTCTCAAATGCGGGTCTCAGGACTTGCTTCCAGGGAGGAGGGGAATGTGACTACCCAGCATCTGTTTTCCCAAATGCCAAGCTGCCATATTTTGGGGAAATGTTCGAGTCCCAGAAAGCCAGTTCCACCCTCTCATTTGGGCTCTTTGCAAGCCCTTCTGACATGAGCTTGTCATCTCAGCTCTGCATCTGTCCCCTGAATCATTTCCTTGGCCTCCATTCTCAGTTTTCAGGAAAATGCCCACAGATGAGAAACAGCTCTACCAGTGTTGGCAATATCAATAGCCAAGGAGCCATGGTGTTGGGTTGAGTCTGGAGCCCAGGACTTCCAAAGATTCTTCCACTGGGTCTCTCTAAGAGTCATCTGTCCTGCCCATTGTCACAATGTGTGCTGAAGTCACAGAAGCCAGGCTGGTCTCCTTGCTTCTAGACTATACAGGTTGGGCCAAATTTATTCTCTTATGTCTCAAGGTCTATTACGTTGCTCTCTGCTCGAGAATTCTCTATTTCTCCCTAGACCCCAAGATAAGGCCCAAACTTCTAGTAACCAAGAAAGCCCAAAATCTAATCATTCCTTAGCTGTTCTATGCCAACCTGACCATTTTTCCCTTTGGTCCACCCATGCTACTGTTAGCCTGTGTTCAGACATGCCCTATCCTGCCCCTCCTGACACCTACTAGATCTTACCTGTCCTTATAGGTCAGTTTGCATCCTGTTTTACTATGAAGCATTATTGGCAGTTAGGACCTGCTGGGCCATCTTCTGTGCCTTAGGGTTTAATCAGGGGCTTTGTGGTATGATCTTTGAGTTCTATTTACTCTTCAGTAGTTATTAGTACAATTAGTTCTCTTTTCAATGAGCTTGTCTATGCCAGACACCATACACATATATGCATGTGCTGCAGTCAGCCTTCTTAGTGCTGACACAAATAATGTGACCAAATTATTTTCTTGAAGGAAAGAGTTTATTTTGGCTTACAAACTTGAGGGAAAGTTCCATGGTTGCAGGCATGAGCAGAGGTTGGACATCACCTCCTGGCCAATATCAGAGGGACAACAGCAACAGGAGAGTGTGCCAAGCACTGGCAAAGGGAAGCTGGCCATATCACCCATAAGCCCACTTCCAACAATCCAATTCCAGAATTGCCATCAGCTGGGAATCAAGCATTCAGAACACATGTTTATGGGGGACGCCTGAATCAAACCACCACAGCATGTACACACACACACACACACACACACACACACACACACACACACCCCTGCACATTTTTTAAAAAATTACTATGTAGCTCAAGCTGGCTTTTAAAAAATATTTTTAGCTAGGCATGGTGGTGTATGCCTTTAATACCAGCACTCAGGAGTCAGAGGTAGGAGGATTGCTATGAGTTCAAGGCCACCTTAATACTACATAGTGAATTCCAGGTCAGCCTGGGCTAGAGTAAGACCCTACCTCAAAAAATATTTATTTACTTGCAAGGAGAGAAAGAGAGAAAAAGAGAAGAGAGTGAATGGGCCTTGAGCCACTGCAGATGAACTCCAGACGAATGGGCTACTCTGTGTGTCTGGCTCTACCTGGGTGCTGGGGAATTGAACCTGGGTTTCCAGGCTTTGCAGGCAAGGGCCTTAACTGCGAATCCATCTCTCCATTTCACTAAACTGGCTTTAAACTCACAGCACCTCTTTGCCTCAGTGCTTGGATTACAGGCAAGCACTATCACAACTGGCAGAGGTACTCTTTATGTTTTGTGGTCTCCAACCCAGCCCTGCTGTGCTGATCTCCACCGTCTGTCCTTTCTTGTTTTTCTTCAGACTCCTGCTCCTGCCCCTAACACACACCTGGCACAGAAGTAAATTCTTTTGGGGGCTCTCTCGTGCTTTGTGACTTGCCTGCAGTCTGCAGGTAGTCTAGCCTCCTCCCACCAAGCAGGCAGTCTTGGGCTCACGTCTTCTGCCCTGGCTTCAATCCCTGCTCAGCCCTCTCCAGGTCAAAGCCTAGGCAT
Organism: Zapus hudsonius; assembly: GCA_004024765.1. Classification (NCBI taxonomy): domain Eukaryota; kingdom Metazoa; phylum Chordata; class Mammalia; order Rodentia; family Dipodidae; genus Zapus; species Zapus hudsonius. Next base: position 437 of record PVHP010031090.1, on the reverse strand, counting down.
GAACACTGCAAGGTATGGCTTGCACCCTTCCTGGGGGTTATATTTTTGTTCTTTCTTTTTCTTTTTATTTATTGTCCATAATGAGTTACATTATTTAGTGGGCAAACAATGAGTTGTTATCCCCAATTCCCCGATGTCCCCCCCCCAATCCCCAATCCACTGGATAACCTCCTCCATGGGTCGTCTGGATCAGTCCTTGTGACAGGGGACCATGGACAGCCTAGTATTCAGCCAGGTTCTCCTGGCCATGCCTCTGGATAATCTCATCCACCACGGCTCTTACAATCTTTCCGCCCCCTCTTCCGCATAGTTCCCTGAGTCGTGGTGGATGAGAATTAAGGCTGCTTTAAGGTTGTGAGCTTAGGGGTCTTTGTGTCGAAATCATTGGTTTCTGTCTCACTGGCTTATCCTGTGTTGATTTAATGGCTGTGGCTGTG
>PVHP010031089.1:0-21243 GCA_004024765.1 Zapus hudsonius | reverse complement strand
TCCTCGTGATGGGAGCCCTCTGCTATCTTTCCTTCTTCTGCTTGTTTTGCTGAGCAGCATAGATTTTGCTAAAACCTCTTCCAGGTGTTCTCCCCACACTGGTGGCTGGAGATCTCTGTCACTTCCCATTCTCTTTTAATGAAGATATGGGCTACTTTCTCCTATCCCACTCCCGAAATCCTCTAAACTTGCTCCGATCTAAAATAAACGTGTGTGATAAGAAGATGCTCTCTCAGTTGTCCAATTCTTTGGCATGCTGAGATACGAACTCTGGGGGAGGTGCAGTGGGTGAAGCCTCTATGTTCACCCCTCTGGTACCAGTCCCTGGTACAAAGCCAAGGGCATCCACTACTGCTTTGTCTGCTGTGCATCACCCCAGGGCCTGGAGCATGGATAATCCACCATGATTCCCGAGAGGTGCGGGGAAGCCAGGTGAGGCAGACAGCAGGGAAGAGGTGGGAAGCAGAGACAGTACCCAGTAGTGGATGCTGTCAGTTTCATGCCTGGCCAGCAAGGCCAAATGTGTGCAATGGTGCAATGGTGGCATGTCTGTTATGGGAGAAGCCAACAGTTCCTGGCTTGGATTTGAGGCCTGCTCCACACGAGGGGATTCATGCCTGGTACAAAAAAAAACCTAGTCAAAAGTCTATAGGTGGGGCGGTCATACACCCCAGGGGGAAATGGATACGGTGTGCTCACCAAGCTGTCTTCTAAATACTTCTGTTTATGCCCATATGGTAATGCTATTCTCACTTCTGGTGAGAGAGGCTTTCTTTTCAAATGGTGGTGGCCACTGGGGAGACTCATAACTCACCAAAGTGCTGGGAAGAAGTAATCGAGGAGTGTCCGGCACTAAGTGAGACATCTCTATCGCACCCTCCAAGGCTTAGAAACCTTTGGGAAAGAGGCGGCAGGAAGAATGTAAGAGTCAAAGAAAGGGAAGGAGTGCTTTGCAATACTGTTTTCCAGACGCAAAGGTCCATGGTATTCATGACCTCACAGTGGCTGAGGCCACCTACACCAGCCCTGTAAGATAGGAGGGGAAATGATGGCATCAAAATGGAAGAGAGACTAGTCGGAAAGAAGGGATTTCGTGGAGGAGAAGTTTAGGAGTGTGGTGGGAGGGGGTTACGGTCATGGCATACTGTCTGTATGTACGGACGTTGTCAATAAAAAGTTAATAAAAACAAGTCACATAGGTCCTCCCAAACTTGCCAGACAGGGCTCAGCAGCTGAGCTGGCTTGAAGCCCGCTTCCTGCTGTCACGCCCAGAGCAGAGTGGTTTCTGGCTGCTTCAATGTAATAGAGGAGGAGGCAGGGCTGGGCCCAGAAATTAAACGTCCTGCGAGCCACTTAGGCTTTATGAAGTTCACTAATGTGCTTAAATGAATGGGAAGCGGGCCCTTGATCCCAGGACCGGAGCCACAGGAGCAATTTCCAGCCTCCCGTGCTCAGCGCTTAGCATTCCCCTAAGCGCACGCGCACTCCTTCCCAGAGGGGACTGGGTTACACAGCTGCTCGGATGCAATGGGGCCCGAGCAGGGCCTCGCCGTGCGCTGTGAATGGCAATCTATCTCATAAATGGATCTCAATGTTCCACAAATCACCCACGTTCATCCCCTGAGACGTCTTTAACCGGGGGCTTAGAGTTGAAAATGAATTCTCCGATGGATGTATTATTCTATCAAATAGCGGAGAGAGGACTAGCCTGTACAATGCCTGCATAGAGCCAGGCTAAATTAGTTCATGCAGAATCTAATGAGGATGGTTCAGCCAAACCAGGAGGGACGAACTTCTGGCCCACCCGGACCCGGCCCAGTACCCAGTGCCAGGGTTTCTGGTGACTTACTTCTAGATGCTACTGCCTGGCCCTGGGAGGCACAAGAAGCCAAGGAGGAGATTCCAGGAGTTCACTCTGGACAGAAACCTGGAGAGGGTTATGGAGAGCCAGCCTTCCTCAGGACCCACACCTTCCACAGGTCACAAGAGGGGTGATGGCGACATAGGAGAGCCATTGCAAAAAAAGGAAAAAAACCCAAAGCTTGTGGGTAATGGTTTGCAACTGAAGCCTGAGCTTGTATCCTCAGCCCACGTAAAAGCTGGAAGCCAGGGCCACGACAGGTGTCTGATCTCAGCGCACTAAAGGCAGGATGCGAGCAGAGCCAGAAGTTCCCAGAAGCATGGGGACCAGCAGGAAGCAATGAGGGAGAGAGACCTTGCCTCAGAGGAGGTGAAGAAGGGCTGGCCAGGACAGCTGTCTGACTTCCACATGTGCACCACAGAATATGTGTGCACTTGTGCTCAACCATGCTGACACATGAACACTCGTTCACATGGCTAACACGTGGACACACACACATGAGCACATGCTCACACATGAACACACGTGAACACACATGTAAACACACACATGAACACACGCTCACATGCTCACGTGCTCACACGTGAACACACGTGTTAACACATGTGCGAACACACATGTAGTCACACACGTTAACACATGTGTGAACACACGTAAGCATATGGTCATCTGTGAACACATGCTCACACATGAACACATGCACTTGAACACACATTCACACGTAAAAACATACACACAAACACATGCTCACATGTGAACACACACATATAAACTCACACATACTGAAAAAGTTCTTTAAAAAGAAAAATAAAAGTCACTTAGTCAGGTGAAGGTGGGCCATTCAAGCAGGGTTAGGAATAAATTTATATGCTTGTCGCCTTCCCACCGGGTCACATGTTCTATTTATTGATTGTTTATGAACTTATATATATATATATATGGAGCCCAGAGGTCACTGTCCCGCATCTTCTTCCATGGCTTCTCCACTTTATGAGTGAAAATTTCTGGCCGAGCCCAGAACTCACTGACTGGGCCTGACAAGCCACCCAGCAAAGCTCAAGAATCCCCCTGCCCTCTATGTACGCCCCCCGACACTTGGATTACAGGCACATGCCATCATGGCTGGTATTTTTAAACATGGGTTCTGGGGATCCAAACTTATGTCCTCATACTTAGAATTGCCCCCTGAGCCATCTCTCCAGCCCCTACCACGTTTTATTGCACCTGTCCAAAAAGCAGGTTTTTGCAGATTTTATGGTTCGAGAGCCCAAATAATTACCCAGGATGAGTGCCTGCAGGGGAGTCTCCCAAATCCCCGGCCACTTCAGGGACCGCAGAGCGAGATCTCTTCCCTTGCAGGGTTCTCTCACACAAACACACCCTTTTCTCCTTTCTTCCCTCGAGCCTGAGCCTGGCATCCAGGTCTCCCTTTCTCGCGCACGGCATTAACACACAGGGCTTCGCACCAGAGCCCTTGCGGGTGCATTTTAAAGTGAGCTGAAGTGATTTTCAAGAGAGATCTTGACAATCCCAATCAAAACTCCTGCAGGTTTTATTTTCTGAAATTGACAAGCGGATTCAGAAATTTATATGAAAATGCAAATGGCCTAGAAGAGCCAAAGCAATTTTGAAAAGGATGAAGTTGGACGGCGAACACTGGCGGGTTTTAAGCCTCCCTCTGGAGGGACAGAAATGCAGAAGCTGGAGGAAGCCCAGAATGTGGGATGGAGCGTCCAGAGGTCTGCCACTCGCAAGAGGCCACCGGAGATTTGGCAAACCCTCCAGGGTAACTACTCAGAGAAAGGAAAACCTTTCTGACAAATGAGGTACACAACTGAATGCCTGCATGAAAATCAAACAAACAAACAAACAAACAAAAACGCTAGCTCTTAACTCAAACCTCAGATAAGATTTAACCCAACCCAGGTGCTGGGTCCAAATGCAGACACCAGAGCTCGAACAAAACGCGTGCCAGAAAACAGGAGTGCTCTGATCTTGAGGGAGGGAAAAGATTTCTCCAACAGAATGGAATAAAGCAGGAGCCGTGAAAGAAAAGTGGATACACTGGAATCTATCCAAGTTAGAACTTTGGCTATTTAAAAGACCTTCCCAAGAAAACACCAGAGAGACCATCGATGAAGAAAGAAAACTCACAAAATAAATAGAAAATCCAAAGCTCGATGTATAAGCTATCGTCTATCTACCTACATACCTATCAATCATCTAACCTAACATTTATCTTCCATCTATGATATCATCTGTCATTTATCATGTATCTACATATCTATTATCTGTCTGTTCATTTGCCTACCTATGTATCCATCCATCCATCTCTCCATCCATCCATCCATCTGTCCGTCCGTCCATCCATCTGTCCATCCATCTATCCATCCATCTTCTTTCACTCCCTCAGATAAATAGAGCACCATAAGGCTGACAATCTGAAATAAGCACTTGACAAGAGGAGACGCAGGTGCTCACTGTGTGCCCTGGGAAGTGACACTAAGCCTGCTCAGGGGACGACTGTCCATGCCACACAGGAAGGACTGCTGAGAACAGAGATGGCCTAAAGCACTTGAGAAAACCATAGCCAACTCTCTTGTCATTAGTCTCGGCCTGTGAAAATGCAAAGAGTTTGCAGATGGGAACATAGAGAAGCTTCCTCACAGTGTATTAGTTACAGCTGACAGTAACCATGTAAGGGAGGATATGCTAGGGCCTGGGTGGTCCACCATGGTGAGAGTGTGAGAGCAGACCAGGATACAGAGCAGGCCCGGGACCAGGGCCTGGGCTGTGACCTTCAAAGGCCCACTCAGTCATTTCCTTCTGCTGACCACACACATCTCCTCAAGGCTCCACAGCCCCTCCCCCCACTGGCTGGGCAGCAAGGGGTCAAAGCATGAGTCTGTGGAAGACACGTCAGGGTAAGACATACAAATGGCCGCCCAGGCAGCCACGATCAGGCAGGCAGGCAGATAAACCGATGTCACACCCACTGTGACAGGTGAGCAGAAGAAGCTGGGCAAGAGGACAGACTAAGGAAGTCTACGCTTCCACACACAACGTTTCCTAGGGAGACGTGGACACACGTCTGCTCATCCCAGATGGACACAAGTGGAGCCCGAGAGCCAGTGAATTCAGAAGAGTGGGTGAGGGGTTACTTATCAGACCACGGGGGAAAGTTTACTCACAGAAATGAGGGTGAGGGGTTATGTAGAGGATCATAAAACAGCTTCATCACAAAGTCCCCTCAAGTTCAGTGTCAGCCTCCTTAAGACTGCAGAGATGGAGACCCCTTCAGTCAGCCTTCCTCCTGAGATGATGCGCATGAGGGAAGGGTGGTTGGAATATCAAGGGAGGGTCTGATGACCCTCCTCCACTCTTTCTAGAAGGGTCTGACCTCAGGAGGGTCTTCCATGGGCAGCCATCGCCGCTATGATTAAGATGGCAATAACCATGTCATGCCTGAAGGACAGCCTTCCACAATCCTTATAGAAAACGACAAGTCTATTGTGACAGGGGCTTGGGGCTGCCAAGGGTGGGGGAGACTGTAGAGGGCACAGAGCATTGGTGGGGACAGACAGCAACGATCTATGCTTTGATGAGGGTGATGGCTTCACAAATGTGGCCAATTGTCGAGCGTTAAACACTCACTGCAAAAAGAAGTGGTTTTCTCTACGTAACAACTTCAGAAACCAAGATCTGCTATGGAGGTCTTCTGGGTAGGATGGTGTCAGGTCTGGAGGTGCATGTTTCTGACGACCTGCTTTATAAATAAGAACTACGTCAAGGAATCTCTAACGTTCAAGTCTACCACCGTCTCTACTCCTGACAGGCCAACTATGTAGCCGAGGCTGGCTTTGAACTCTTGATCTTCCTGTCTCAACATCCCAAGTGTTGGGATGACAGGTCTGTGTCCCTGGCCCGGCTTTTGACACTCTTCTTTAAATGCATCTGTCTGTTAAGGAGACGATGCGCTGCAGCCAGGCAGAAAGATAGCCCTGTCCATACTGCGGCTAGGGTGAGGGCAGAGACTGTCCCTGAGAAAAGGGGAGGATGCAAAAGTCTTGCCAAGTAGGACAGGGGCAGCTGGACATAAACACACACATACACACACACACACTACTCAGTTTCTTTCTTTTTCTCAGTCAATGGGAAATAAAGAACACACTTTTAGCTAAATGAGAACCAAAGTGTCTGGGAGGAGCCATATAAATTATATGCAGGCCACCAAATAAAATTTAATTTTCAAGGAACGTGAGGGTGCGATGCAGCCAGAGCAGCTGCCTAGCATATCGCTCGCGCCAGCAGGTAGCAGGGCCCAGGCAGGGCTGCAGCCGGCCCTGTCCCTGGCGGCTGGGATTGTTGGCGTCCTCCCCTCCTCTAATCTCAGAACACACGGGCCATGAAGAATGTCACCGTTCTGCCGACGGTGCGGATCTGCTAGCAATTGCTGGGAGCAGTGCTGCACGCCAGGGCGATAAGGCGCTCCATCCTGCCACGCTCAGCAGGCTCCCATTTCCTCCTGCAATTACACATCAAACTGTTTTAGCTTCACAGGCTCTGGAGCTAGAAATGGCCCCGAGGCAGAGGGCCGCCTGGCTCGCCAGGAGCGGCTTCAAAGCCCAGTGAGGACTCAGGTCTGAGGGGGGCTTGAAGAGCCACCTTGCCGCCTCCCTGCATGTACACCCCCAGGCAGGCAGCAGAGCCCTTGAGATGTGTTGGAGAAATCCGCCTCTCCTGTCTGCTGGGTTCAATTAATAGAGGCTTTAGGAGAACAGCAACGGTGGTTCTGAGGGGAGGCTCCTCGTTCCCTTCATTCCCTTCTCCTGTCTAACACAACCCAAGGCATTGCAGAGAGCAGCCTGACCCCTGGGATGGCTCAGTGACAAGCGTGAGACAGCTCCAGGAGCCTGTGACAGATTGAAGGTCTTAAGACCCATCCGTCCATCCGTCCAGGCACCTCCCATCCATCCATCCATCCATCCACCCATCCATCCATCCATCCACTAATGTGATCACCAGTCTCTCTTGCTGGGTGCTGACAACTCTCTTCACCAGCAGATATTCAGTCTGTGAGTCAGCAATGACCAAGGACAGCATGACACAGAGTCACCATCTCACTTCCCTGCGGTTCTCTTCAAGTCCCAGCCGATGATGGTGTTTCCCGATGCTTTTAAAGTCTCTGGCCCAGCTCCTTTCCTCACTCCCTCCGTTTCCTTTTCCTGTCTAATGCAACATTTGCTTTGGTGTGAACAAGTAAGTCTGGTCCCAGCCACTGTGCAGGTGCCATGAGACATACGGAGCTGCCTGCCCATCATGGCATGGCACAGCAAAAGAGAAATAAAGAATGGGGCGGGCATTTTTATATCATGAAATCAGCGTCTAGAGTTGGCATTCCAGGCAGCAGAAAGAGCAGGGCACACACCCTGCTGGATGCTGTTTAGGACACCTGCGCGAACGATGTGATAATATGTGTGTGTGGGGGGTGCTGCTGGTGGGTTGCAAGTGGCCAGGTAGCCCCCAGTCAGTCAGGGGGCAGCTACCAGTGATGGATGTGGGTTTGCATATGAATGTGGAGACAGCAGTCTTGCAACAGGCCCCAAGCCCTACAGAAAAAAAATGCTGATCCCCTGGCTATTGGTCTGTGTATGTGGAAGAGACACATCCTCTGTCCAGGCCCGTGGAGAGACAGGCCGGTAGGCACAGGCAGAGCTTGGGGCCAGGTGCCTGGCACAGCCAGCTCAGCACACAGGTTGCCTGCAATCTCAGGGCCCAGAGCTCAGCGAGTGCTATGCAGACCCTGGCACCTATTCCCATCTCTGAATGTGCGGCAGGAAGCGATGCAGCAGGCTTCGTGTAGCTTCTAATTGCTTGTTTCAAAGACACCAGCTCATAAAGTACTGACTTCCTGATTTTGCTTCTCTTTAATTAGACTCAGAGCGTCTGTCACACACAGTGCTCATTTCAGTCACAAATGAGTGACGTGAACATTATTAACGAACATCATCACCTACCTGGAACAGTTCCAATATCAAAAAGGGCTCAGCCAGCCCAGCACGGGGTAGCTGTTTTTACCCAGAAGCCTTGAGCAGGAGCTGGGTTAGGGGGCGTTTGTATTCTGATCCCCACACCTGGGCACATCTGCACAAGCACTGTCCTGAGACAGTCCGGGAGCCGGGAGAATCCTGCCATTCCACCTCAGTGCTGTGGGGGAAGCTGCCGGGCGAAGGTCCACCTCTACCTTTTCCCCTGTGATCTAGACAAGCCAGGGACTGCTGAGCCTGTGCTCACAATCACATTCTCATTGGGAATTTCCTGGAGGACCCACGGGTGATTGTCACCTGTAGCAGCAACGCAGGTGACGGGAAGAAAGAATCAGCAGATGGGGACACCACACGGTCCTGTGCTACATTGGAAATGTGGAAGTGAGGGAGAGATGGAGGTCCTGCTCACAGACCGTGCAGGTGCGCCACGATCAACTTTAACTTAAATGCCTGTTTACTGACCAAGGTGCAGCACCCCTACCCAGCACCGTGTCCTAATCCCCACACTGGACATGTTGGAAGAGACTTTGGGGTGTGACTGAGGAACCCTGAGATGGGAGAGGACCCTGGTTATTTGGTGAGCCTGGATATCAACACCCCCTAATAGAGGGGTGAGGATAAAGGGAACTTGGGCAAGCTGTATTAGCGGTCTGTTGTCAGCTGTCCAAGGTCCTGAACGGTGTCACTAAAGCTTGGACCTTTGGAAGCAGCAGGCAAGGACATTGCAGTTACCTTCACGTTGCTGGAATAAAGCACCCGACCAAAAGTGGATGATGGGAGGAAGGTTGTTAATTTTGGCTTATAGTCTCGAGGGGAAGCACCACGATGGCAGGGGAAAGCATGAGTACAGGTTGGACATCACCTCCTTGCCAACATCAGGTGGAAAACAGGAGCAGGAGAGTAAGCTGAACACTGGTGAGGGGAAGATGCCCTCTACACCCATCAGCCCGCCCCTAACACCACAACTCCTCCAGCAAGGCTCTAACTCCCAAATTGCCACCAGCTGGGGACCTCACATTCAGAACACATGAGTTTATGGGGACATCTGATTCAAACCACCACGAAGGGCTCTTGGGCTAATGAAGTCCAGGGAGATTTCGTTCCATACCAAGAACTGCCTGATCTGAAGACATAAGTGCATGCAAGAGACCTGCTCACCACGAGTGTATCCAGGAGATGCACCCCCGGTGTGGGGGGAAGCGGACACTTCATAGCAGCGGTAAATTCACTAATGTGATGGCTATCCAAGGCTAGCCCTGAGCCTTTGAGCAGGAAGAGGGCTTTCTGCCTCCCAGCCCAAGGGCAGAAGGAGATGCTATGGGCCCTAAGCAACTCCAGCCTAGGAAAGGTGTGGGTTCATGTGCTAACAGCCCCAAAAGACAACTTCCTCTCAGCTACATCCTCCCTAGAAAACAAAGCATCCTCAGGCAGAGCCCTGAAGCTCGAATGAGAAAGGACTCAGACTAAGGGTTGATATGGCTTTCAGAATGAGTGCCATCCCCCAGTCTGCCCATTGTCATGTGTCCCATCCATCCATGTGTTTCAAGCAGGGTGACCAGGTCTCCCCAGGTGGTCAGATGCTCTGGGTCACAGTGCAGAAGCCGAGCCCCAGGTTGGACGTGGCAGGTGCACAGAGCGTGTCCACTGCCACTGGAGATTCCAGGAAATGAGAGAAGCGTGAAATCTATGTGATGCCTCAGCGCCCAGTGTTCTGCAGTTGTGGAGGAGAGTGAAAGGTGTGAAGATTAAACAAATTAAACCCAACTTCCCGGTGAAGCGCTGTTGTTTAAGACTCGGACAGCTGTCCCTGTACTCGGAAACTGGTGCCATCAGGGAAACCAGAGGAGAGGAGGGAAGCGAGGGGACGGCTCTTCCCGTGAGGACGCCCTGGTCAGCGGCTCCACTTCTGTTTGCCACAGCCTCAGTGCCTGGGTGTCTGAACTTCGTGTTCCCATCAGGAGTGTGTGCCGAGGGAGGGAAGAGGCATGCTTTTCATTATCGCCTAACTGAGGTTGGCAGTCACCTAATTGCTTCAATAAAATATAATTAATTAAGAATAACATGTGGAGGTATTCATGTGAGCTGGAGGTCCCCTGCTGCAACCTCTAGATCTTTCTTGATAAGTCATGTCTTGCCAGGCACTGCATAGTCACGGAGAAAAGGCGATCAGCGGCTCTCCATCAACCATCCCGCTTTTCTCCGTGATCTTTGGGTGTCAGGGATCAAGACGAAGTCAGTGGCCAGGGTTGTCTCTGCAGAAAGAATCCTGGGAGATTCATCCAAGTTCAGACTTCAGACTGAGACCTCAAGAGGTGACAGCCCACACTGCCACAAGGTGTCACACCTGAGGCCAGGAAGAGCCAGGGTGTGTGGGGGAGCCCTTCCTAGTTTTGAGTCTGGCTTCCCCATGGGCTCTTCTTGGAGTTAGGTTAGGGAGCAGTCACTCTGGTTCCCTGATCTCTCACACAGCTCACAGTGTGACGAAGGGAGCAAAGCCCCCGGGACTCCCTCACCCCCCACGAGCAGAAAGAACACAGCTCCTGGGCAGGGAGGGGTAGCTTCCAGGGTGCTCCTCCAGCACACTCCAACTTAGGAAGCATCATTTTCTTAGGCACATGAAGCCCAGAAGTTGTCCATATAGGAGGACGGTGGTGGCTGTGGTAACGTAATCCCGTGACCCAGGAGGGTGACTGGGGCCAGGGTGATAGAAACCCAGCCTTCTATTCTCCATCTCCAAGGCTACTTTATGTCCAAAGTGGCTGCTGGACTTCCAGCCATCACTTCTATGTCCCATTCCAGAAAAGGGGGAAAGCATGGTAGACAAAAAGAGAAAAACTTTAAAAAAAGTTTAGGAAGTCCATAAAATATTCCTGTTTGATGGCAGCTGTCACAACTCATCCACAGAACCTGGGAGATGAGTAAGGAAGAAAGAGAGGAAAAGTGGATTTTTCTCTCAAAAACTTCATCTACTGACTACTGGGCAAGTGGTGTAACCATTCTGTTTCTTTTTAAAATGTATTACTCATTCATTTGTAAGCAGAGTGAGAAAAACAGATAGATGAGAGAGAGAGAGAGAGAGAGAGAGAGAGAGAGAGAGAGAGAGAGAGAGAGAGAGAGAGAGAGAGAGAGAGAAGAGTGCCATCTGGGCCCCCAGTCACTGCAAACAAACTCCAGATGCATGCACCACTCTGTGCATCTGGCTTTATGTAGGTACCGGGGAATCAAACCCTGGGCCTTTTAAGGCTTTGCAAGCAAGTGCTAAACTGCTGAGCTATCTCTCCAGCTCCTATTCTGTTTCCTTCTAAACAGGCCTGACATAGATTTCTGGTCTGTGGTGTGTACATACTTCAAGACTGAAGCCCTGCGCAACCGTTCCATACCACACAAATCCACCCTGGTTTTTCACTGCCAAATACCAGATTAATGTTCCCGGGCAGTTCCTGGACCCTGCCTACCATGTCCGAGCATCTCCCACACCGGCTGCCTCCCTGTCAGGTCTGTGGGTGAGGCAGTGTGTCTCCTCATCAGCTCACAGCTGGTCGGGGAGCTTCCTAGCTGTGGCCTCCGTCCTTGCCCTCCTCCTTGGTCCAGGTGAAGCTGGTCCTCCACTCTTCTGGGCCCTAGGGACTGATGTCTTCCACCCAGGGCTAGTCACTTAGCGACACAAGAATAAAGCAGTCTTTCACAACATTAAAGCAGCCTTAATACTCACCCACCACGACTCAGGGAACTGTGCGGAAGAGGGGGCGGAAAGATTGTGAGAGCCGTGGTGGGGGAGACTATCCAGAGGCATGGCACCCCTCAGTAACAACACACTTGGGCCAGGAGAACCGGGCTAAGTACTAGGATATCCAGGATCTCTTGCCACAAGGACTAATACAGACAGCCCACGGAGGAGGATATACAACTGATCAGGGATGGGGAGGGGGGGAATTGGGGATAACAACTCATTATTTGCCCACTAAATAATGTAACTCATTATGGACAATAAATATATATTTTAAAAAAATAAAGCAGTCTTCCCTAAGTTGGCCAAACAGGGTGATTTGCCGGTACCATTATGGGAAGAGTCTGGAAATATAAAATATCCGAATATGCTATGTCCCAGCAGCAAGATGAAGTATCGGAACACCTGGACCCAGCCACCTCCAAAGCAGGCTATCCTCATCCTATTAGGGTGGGGCTGGGGCCTTTGATGAAGAAGGTCCCAGGCCACAAGTGGACTCAGGGCCCTGCAGGGGCCAGAAGGTAGAAGGCAGGAAGAATCCTATGACTTCTCCTTTGCGCTAGGCAGACCGACGCTCAGGAGTGCCACACGGCCACACATAAGCCACAGAAGACAAACAGAAATCCCTCTCGATGCAAAGTTGGGCCTCTGCAAATAGGTAAAGCCGAGAATGTTTGGAGCAGCGTTAGTTATCCAATCTGAGGTGAACATGCATGGAGATGCCGGTGCTACTAGACTTGCACACGAGCTTGGCCTGGGCTGCTCACACCTGGCCAGGCCACCACCCGTGGTGAGTGGGACACAGCATGTGACAAGTGCCATGGGGTCTGGCATCTGAGGAGCATCTTCTTACTCCACTTGGCATGAGAAAGTTCCCTCCCATGGTCTGGGTGTGCCAAGCATGCGATCCTCAGCTGGAGCACCGAGGCTCTGCCAGGACATGTGTGGGAGGAACTGTCTGGTCCATGGCCCTAAGGCTGGTGCTCAGCCACCAGGCACTGAGCGAGCCAGGTGGGAGGCATTGATTGTCCTGGTAAAAACTGTAGCGTCACTTAAGTGTTTAACGTTTAAAATGGGCAAAACCCACAACGGGATGGGACTACATCATTTGATGTGTAACCTTTGATGGCAGGTCAAGGTGGTTCCAGGAAGCTGTAGGCCTCCTGTCAAAACCCTGTGTTCCTGGAGGTTCCAGGCTAGGGGGACACTTCTGACCCAAGCAGAGCCAGGCCACCAGCATGCAGCTGATGGACCGTTACAAAATAAATCAACCCAATGTGAATCCACCCCTAGCACCAGATCAGGGAAGGACACATGACCAGAAGGAAAATGACTAAACCTCTTTATGGTCCAAACAGGACACTGGTGACTGACCAAAGAATGATTCCACACAACCCTGGCTTGGTGAACCCATGAGTTTGTTCAGGGTTGCTGACAGGAGTATAAAACAGAAGCACCAACAAACGGTCCCTCCAGCATAGGTGACAATCTTCTGATTGCACGACCATCCCTGAAGCAGCCCTGAACCTTCTGAGTCCTAGAAGGACACACCCCGGGGAGAACACAGGGATTTCTTGGTTTTTGACACACTTGAAATTATTTGTGTGTGGTCGTGCGTGCCATGGTTCATGTGTGGAAGTCAGAGGACAACCTCAAGGTGTCTGTGCACCACCTTCTTCAAGGCAGCCTTCTGTCTCTGCAAACAAATTGCCAAACTGCAAATGAATGTGGGGTTAGTTTCCCTGCGCAGACCCCACCCCCAGCTTCTGCTTCTCCTGGCCCCACCTCTCTGCAGTGTAGTGAGATCACAGACGTGTGTCCCACTTTAGACCCAGCTTGATGTGGGTGCTTGGGAAGTGAACCCTGGCCAGCAAGCTTTGCAAGCAAGCCCTCAGCAAACCACTGAGTCATTTCCCAAGCCCATCACTTAAATTTGTTTTTGGATTATTTCTGTGTGGTTTAAAGATATGACTAGAAGAATACATGGTGGAAGGCACGAGACACTCTCCTTCCTCCTTCCTCCTTTCTCCTTTCTCCCTTCCTTCCTTCTCCCTTCCTCCTTCCTTCTTCCTCCTTTCTCCCTTCTTTCCTTCTTCCTCCTTTCTCCCTTCTTCCCTCCTCCCTTCCTCCTTCCTCCCTTCCTCCTTCTTCCCTTCCTCTCTTTCTCCTTCCTCACTAGCCAGGAGGCAGCCTTCTCCCAGATCCTCTCCCACTCCTGCCGCATTCAGGTTCTGGGCCTCACTCTCAGGACTGGTGAGGGACATGGGTGGTCACAGTGGCTGATTTTATGAGGGGATCACCCTGTGGGCAACTCTCCAGGCTGCAGGGCTGGAAGGTGAGGAGCAGAAAGTCTGCACAAAGGATGAGGGTGCACCAGGCTGGCCAGAGAAAGGGTGCCAGCTGGGGTCTCCAGGACCCCGTGGCCAGCCCCCAGCACAGACCACTCTAAAACAAGTGAGTCAGCAATGATGGTCAAGTTGGGAACAGAAATTCCACTTGTATGGAGCCCCCACACATGGCCTGGGTACAAAAGGTAATGTAGGGGAATACAGGCCACTCTCCAGAGCTCCTTGGGTCTGGTCCTTACTAACCTAGGTGTTAGTGTTTTCTAGATCTTTCCTACACCTGTTACTACCTTGTGATCTCTGAAGGAGAAGGCTCAAACAGAACCATTCAGGACTGGGCCTTGGTAGCATCCTATGTGGGCCCCTATCTGCACCCACTTTTCCTAGAAGGGCCAACAAGTATGGAAGGCAGGAGTCATGTGCTGTTCTTGCAGACAGAATGATGGTGAGGTTGGTTGCCAATAAAGCTTTATTCATTACTCACAAAGCTAAGCTGGAGCCTGCACTGTATGTCAATCCCAGCTTTCCATCATCCTGAGATGAGAGATAACCCAGGACCTAATGGAACGTGCTACAAATCACCCCAATCCTCTGGAATCCATGATCACTATTAGAAATGTGGCTTTGGTCCCATTGCCATTGGAGAAGGAGCTGTGGAGGTGGATTCTGAGCTCCAGTTAACACCACCTCAGCAGCCGTCCGAGGGGCCCTTACAGCCAAGGCCAGGGATCCCACACGCATCTCTGCGCTATGCCCACCACACATGAGCGAAGAGGGTCTCTGTTGTTAATAATTACAAATTGATTTTTCCTCTTCCTCTAACATATCCAGTTACGTTGTGTGTTCCAGTAAGTTCCAGAGCTGAAATGATTCCTGCACGTGATTTATAACTGTAAGTATCACCATGTCAGGGGTGAGTGATGGTTGGGTTCCCTCTGGGGTGCAGAAGCCACTGCTTCAGCAGATGACTCCCCATGCCTCCCCCCATTTTGTCTTCTTACAAGGCCCACGATTTCAGGAATAGATGGGGCAGGAGAAGCTGAAGGTGCCCCCTACCCAGGGCTCCCCAAGGCTGGGCCCCAGCATGCCCTGCCCTTCTGTGAGGAAAGCAGGCTCAGGGTAACATCACAATTCCTGGATCTAAGAGTCTACTCTGTAGCCTGGGGGTCCTGAGGAGGAAAGGCACATGGCTGTTCAGCTTGGGGCATCTTCCAGGACAGTTCCAGAGGGTAAGGGGTTGTGGCTGGCACAGCATCCCAGGGACAGCCTGTGCCCTGCTCAGGTGCAGCAGCTGTGTGCATGTGTGCATGGTTCTCTCTCTCTCTCTCTCTCTCTCTCTCTCTCTCTCTCTCTCTCTCTCTCTCTCTCTGTGTGTGTGTGTGTGTGTGTGTGTGTGTGTGTGTTCATGTGTTCATTCTGCTGGGTTCATTCCATGGCTTATGTTTCTGGTTTTATAATACAAAGTTCTCAGTATTTGAAAGTTAGTTGATTCCACATAAAAATCCAGGATTGACTCCTTTGAGGAGCTGGAAGATCCTGACCCATTCCTTGTGGGGCGCATGGGCTAATGACTCAAAAGTCCCCAGCAGCTGTCTCAAGCAGGCTGGGGACACTGCTGCCCCACTTCTTAGATGAGTCTCTGCCAGTGGAGAAACACAGAAGACAGAAGACACCTCTGTCAGGATGCCTCCTGGGCAAGAGGCAAGCCTGGTGGGCAGACTGCTTGGGGGAGGGATGTCTGCTGACCCTTGATGGCAGAAAGTGAGATGCTGGGAGAAAGGACACCTCTTAGAGGGCCTGAGGTCCTAGCCAAGGAGCAGGTGGCGAGGAAGGAGAGGACACCCCTAGAATTCTGGGCTTCTCCTAGGATCCTACCCTTTGGAGGCCCCTTGGGAGTGCCGCCCAGTGGCAGAGAGCTCACCTCCCATGTTGGGGGCCCCGGGCTTTACTTTCAGCCCTGCAGGAAACACCAGTGATAAAGGAACAAGTCCCCAGAGAGCAAGGTGGCCTCTTTCCTGCCACACACATCTCTGGACTAACACACGGGCAACAACCTGTGTGATCTTCCTGTGGTCTGCACGTGACACAGAGACCCATGGTAGTGCCAGATCACATGCAGCAATCAAGGTCGACCCGTGGACGGGATGAGGGCTGACACCTGCCAGGTGTATTACAGACTCCATCAGACGACGAGTGCCTGGAATGGGCCTGTCTGGATTCAAAGGCAGATGCAGTCAACCCTCGTGGGGGCGGGTGGGCCTGTGGTTTCATGGTCAGTGGAATGGACACCAGGTCTGGAAAGCCTGGGTTTGAATCTAGGCTCTATTGCTTCTTCGATGTGTGGCCTCACACAAGTCATTTCACCTCTCTGTTGCCCAGTTATTCCATGGTTTTGCATATCAGGAGAGAATCCACTATACTCTGAAGAGTGCATGGGCCAAGGTCAGTGAACCATGGCTTAGACCATTGCCCTGCCCACAAGGACCCACATGGGCTCATTTGCTGGCTACTTTACACTGGTCTCTGTAGACCATCTCAGCACATATATTACAGCCTTTCACCCTCAGGAGCACCCAGCCAGCTGGACCCACCTCCACATTCATGCTGTAGCCCTGGGTGTTGCAGAGCTGTGCCGGCCGCGCTCACAGCAGAGCTCAGAGAACTAGAGGCTCAGCACCTTGTGCCAGTGAATGGAGGAAACCTCAGCTGGGCTCGACGTCAGAGCTGCCATGGTCACAAAGCCTCATTTCAGGGCATCCTTTTTGCTGCCAATCAGAGCCCCACCCCCAGGAGTCCAACATCAGGCAGATGTCCCTGGGTGGTGGCGGTCCACACTGGTCTCCCCTCCTGCCCGAGGTGGGCACAGGAAGATGGTCTTGCTGCGCAGGCCTGCCATGGAAGGGTCAGTTAACAGCACTGGTCAGGGACCTCTGCACAGAGCAGAAGTAGCCACAGGTCAGCTGACGTAATTAAAGGGCCCCACAGAGACTCACTGGATGGCAAGGAAACAGAAGGAGAAGGAGAAGTGCCGACCACAGAGGGGCCGCAGTGGCCAGTATTGCGTCATCCCCACATTTCCAACTTGCGGTCCCCCTCCCCGTGACCAGCGTTAGGTTTGGGCATCTCTAGTTGGCACTGGGCTCCTGTGCCATCTTCCCCAGCAGGCCATCCACGTTAGTCATCTGTCTATTACTAAACAGTGACAGGGCGGGGCTGGGGTAAGGGGAAGACTAATGTGGCTGACATTTGCAATATTCTGGGGGTGGGTCCCCGTGAAATCAGTGCACAGGATGAAGCTGATAGCATGTGCTATGAGTCTGAGGGTCTGGGAAAATGTCAGATTTAACAGCACGGGGAAATGTCTTTTGAGCTGGAAGATGAGAACTCGAGGGAGTTAGGTTAACAGCGTGGCTCAACATTTTACCAAGTAATAGGACCATATTTCCCCTTTATGGGACGCTGCTCAGGGCGATATTTAATCTCTTGAGTTTAATGAACTTTTAAAACTACTCCGTGAATACTTAAGGCCATGACAAGCCCTGTTGTAAGATAAATCCAGCCACACTTCAATGGGCTGTATCATTTTTGTTATTAAAAAGGTTAATTTTAATATTTGAGGAACTCACTTCTCTGGAAAATCACACCAGGGTCTTGAATGTTCTGCCCCAATGAATCTTTGTGATGGTGCATACTGAGCAGGGGTGACACCGCGAAGCTTTGTGGGAGGTGCCTCTGCTTCTAGAAGAATCTGGAAACTGACAGCAGGCTGTCCATCATTCTGTTGGGATCCTCCCAACTCTTCCGGGGACCCAGGCTGGGATCCTGGTGGCGAGGGCAGTGAATTCCATGTTAAACAAAGAGGGAAGTCTTTGGCAAGGGAGAGGGGCTTAGGTCCCACCACATCCCATTTTTTTTGTACGTTCTGTGGTATTTCATAGACACTCCCAGATGTCCAGTCTGTGAGGCATGGGGCTCTAGAGTGCCCCAAGGTTGCATAGCAGGTGAGGCCTGAGGAGACAGGCATGTGGGCAGTGGTCCTCAGTCCCTGTGGTAAGGTGTGTGGCCACCACGACCCTTCTTCCTCCCTCTGCTCATCCTCCCCTCTCCATAGAAGTAGGCTTGGGAGGGTGCTGGGAAGGAATCAACTCCCAGAGTCTTGCAGGCCACAGAGCCTGGTCCCTCCAGCTTCTCAGGGTCCCCAAGGGCATGCCTCAGGAAAACTGGATGCTGGGCAGGTAATTAGGGACAATGTGTGACTGCCCGTCCATCCGGAGCACACAGGACTAAGAGTGTCTCCACTTGCATCCCCTGCGGGTGACTGGAGGAGGTGGCATTAGCCAGGACTGGGGGCATTTGCACAGGAAATGAGGTGCACACGTCCTTGCCAAGAAAGGGCTCAGGAACTGCTGGGCCCTCATGTCCAACAGACCTTCTGGAAAGGCTGCACTGATGGCGTCGGAAAGGGGACAATCCCCCTCAGACCACCGTCTACCTCAGGAAGGGCAGCTGCTCACCAGTGACACCCCCTTGTACTGGACCTTCCTGTGCGCCAGGTGTCAGATTCAGTATGTCTCACAAGACCCACCTGGACCCATCCAGGGCTGCCTGATTCCAGCCCCTCTCAGCCTCAGTGTCCCTCATCTGTCCAACTATCTAGATGACCACATTGTGTGGGCTCTCAGCAGCTCACAGACTGGGCACATTCCAGAGGTGCTTTCTAGATTATTCTGAGCTTCTCAGTGCTCTGAATCCTCAAGGCAAGTGCTGTTATTCAAACTGGGAACAAACAGTCTCCTGAGCGGGACTCAAATGCAGAGAGCCGTGTGCTGTGCCCGATTCCTCCTGAGCACCGCAGCTGTCTGTCCCCGACCGGGATAAGAAGCAGTACCTTTTTAATAAGTAGTTTTTCAAACTATTTATTGGTGTGCAAGTTCATGTGTAAGAGTGAGTAAGTGATTTTAAATTATAAAATTATCTCGAAGAACTTGGCAAGTGTAGCTAGAAAGTTACAGGTTATGTTCTACATCCGGGTTTGTTAAGCCTGGTGTTCTGGGAGGCAGTTCCTCATTGGTGGGAGGTGGGTCTGTGCGGAGGTGTGGAGGCAGGGGCATGCCGTGTAGAAGGATGTCCACAGTATCCACATACTGGATGGCAGAGGTTGCCACCACCCTGATGTGACAGCCAAAGTGTCTCCAGGGGTGGCTGAGTGGACAGGGCCTGGGTGAGAAACCCTGACCCCTGTGAACACTGGTGTGTGAGATGCACCCATCTGTCACCATGCACCTCTCAGAGCCAGACACTGGTTCAGGTTTGAGGGGTGCTACTGCAAACAGGGAGGGCGCCCTCAGACACAGACACCCAAAACCCAGGGAACTAAGGGTATTCACAAGTTGGGCACGGTGCCACCAAGGGCTTGGTGGGACAGAAGGCCCACATGACAAGGAAAACATTGACAGACCTCCCGGTCACCAGGTGGCCAGTCTCAGAGCTGAGTGGTAGCGACAGAATGGTGAGGAGGTAAAGTCCTGTGTCACTGCCCCCCCATTGCCACCCACAGGTGCATGGGCTATCAAGGACATCCATCCACTTGGAGAAGAGATGTATCTATTTTCTTCTGCAGCAAACAAACACCAACACAAGCAGGAAGACCTTGATGGGTTCAGCCCCAGATAAAGAAACATGACAAAGTGTGTCCTTTGGCTTCAGATTTCAAGCGCTTAAAATATCTCCAGTGGGGGTAACATTCGAATGCAAGAGAAAGATTCAATGTCAAGGCTGTTTATCCCAAAGCAAGTTATAGTTGTGAAAAAGCAGAATATGTACACACACACACACACATACATACATACACATACACACACGCTGTTGCAGTCAGCTTTCTAGTTGCTGCGCAGAAAGAACCCAAACAAAAGTGGCTTATGGAGGAATGGGTTTATTTGGCTTACGGACTCGGACTCGAGGGGAGAATCCATCCTGGCAGGGAAAACAATGGCATGAGCAGAGGGCTGGACATCACCTCCGCCACAGCACTGCAAACAGCGGCAGGAAGGTGTGCCAAACACTGGCAAGGGGAAGCTGGCTTCTAACCCCCATAAGCCCGCCCCCAACAACACAGCTCTAGGGAGGTTCTAACTCCCGAATTGCCATCAGCTGAGGATCGATCTATGAGAACACATTCATTTGTTTGTGGGGGACACCTGGATCAAACCATGACACACGCCTTAGTTACATATAGCTTGTATTCTCACATAATAGCCAGGTGAATGCTTTACATTGGGTTACTTCCATAACAAAACAAAAATGTAGCTCATGCGTGTGTATAGACACACACGTGTTTGCACACAGGTGTACACACACATCCACACACACTCAAAAGGGCCAACACTGGCAAGTTTTCTAAGGTCAAACTGTATCATAATAAGGACTGAAAATGCTTGTGTTAAAAATGCTAACAATAAAATCGAAAGTGGGCAGAAAAGATAATTAAGCACATATTAATAGTGTTAATGACTCTTGTATATAAACTACCTCACAGAAACACAAGGAGAAAAGGTTTATTTTGGCTCATGGTTCCAGGGGGTTTCAGTCCATCCTGGAGCGGAAGGACCTCGGAGTTGGTGGCAGTGGTGGAGTGTGGCAGAAACTCCTCAGGTGACAGCAGACACGGAGGTGGAAAAAGCCAGACAGGAACCAAGGGTGGTTGTAACTGTCTAAGACCCACCTTGTGACCTGTGACCTTGTGACCTGCGACCTATAAGCCTGCTTCTGCCTGCCAGATCCCACCCCTTACAGACTCCCTCACCTTCAGAATAACACAAGCTGGGCACCAGACATTCGAAACAAGAGCCTACGGGGGAGTGATCTGGGTCCTCAACATCTAACAGGAGACACTCTTTCTTACGCACCCCAGAAACAGAACACAGGAGGCTTGAGACTTTGACCCTGATGTTCACACCTGAGGAGGCCATGATTCACACAACCCATTATCCCATGGTGGCAAAGTGTGTGCATCACAGATCTTAGCAATATAACTTTGAATAAGAAAGACCAGCACAGGATTAGATGAGCTGATAGCCGTGTGTCACACTGAAGACAACCAAGAAAGAACACAGCAAGCAAAGGAAAATGCCCCTGCATCTCTCCCTAGTGCCCCTGGGCATGCTGCCTGCATGAGGAGAGTAGACTTGGAGGGAACCCAGAGGTCTCCAGGAAGGGTCTTGGGCTCAGGGTTAGCAAGGCTCTCTGTGAGGGAGTCTATGTGTC
>PVHP010031088.1:0-21256 GCA_004024765.1 Zapus hudsonius | reverse complement strand
GACCCTACTGCGTTGATTTCTCTGCCATTAGACCCCAGATCGCCTTACTGCAGGAGATCCATGTTTCCCATTTTCACTTCTCTCTGGACTGGGCCTTGATCCTGCCCCTGGGTAACCAGTCCCAGGTGAACCACACGGTCCTGCACTTCTACCGCTGCGTGGTCAGCGAGCTGGTGCGTGCCAACATCACCCCGGTGGTGGCCCTGTGGCAGCCAGCATCTCTGCACCAAGGCCTGCCGCATGCCCTGGCCAAGCAGGGCGCCTGGGAGAACCCGAGGACTGCCCTGGCCTTTGCAGAGTATGCTGGCCTGTGTTTCAAGGAACTGGGCCACCGGGTCAAGTTCTGGATCACCATGAATGAACCCAACACACGGAACATGACTTACCGGGCTGGGCATCACCTTCTGAAGGCACATGCGTTGGCCTGGCACCTGTATGATGAGAAATTCAGGCACACTCAGAAAGGCAAAATATCCATAGCCTTGCAGGCCGACTGGATAGAACCAGCCTGTCCCTTCTCCCAAAAGGACCAAGAAGTAGCCGAGAGAGTGTTGGAATTTGACATTGGTTGGCTGGCTGAGCCTATTTTCGGCTCTGGAGATTATCCACGTGTGATGAGAGACTGGCTGAACCAAAGGAACAATTTCCTTCTGCCTTATTTCACTGATGATGAGAAAAAGCTGATCCAGGGGTCCTTTGACTTTCTGGCGGTGAGTCATTATACCACCATCCTCGTTGACTGGGAGAAGGAAGATCCCCTCAAATACAACGATTACCTCGAAGTGCAAGAAATGACTGACATCACATGGCTCAACTCTCCCAGTCAGGTGGCGGTGGTGCCCTGGGGACTTCGCAAAGTGCTGAACTGGCTGAAGCTCAAGTATGGAGACCTGCCTGTGTACATAACAGCCAATGGCATTGACGACGATCCCCACGAAGAACAAGACAAGTTGAGGGTGTATTATATCCAGAGTTACGTGAATGAAGCTCTAAAAGGTAAGTAAAGGGTCCCTGACATGCACCTCCTAGAACACCTGCTGGAGAAACATGCTGGGTCCACACTCAAGTCGTCCAGAAAAGAGCTTGATTTCTCCCCAGGGATTAAAATAAAAAGTTTAAGGAAGGGTTTGGGGAGATGCCTCAGTGGACAAAGTACTTGCCGTGGAAGCACGAGGACCTGGGTTCAGATCCCCAGGACTGACTTAAGTCCAGAGATGTAGCTGGTGGCGATAATCCCTGTGGAAACCTGGGGAGAAAGGAAGGGGGAGACAGGAGAATCCTGGGACGGGGGAGGGGACAGATATGCTGAAGAATAGAGCATTGAATAACAGATGGACGGCTGGGTGGACAGCACAACTCAGAGGTGACATGCACGTACATGACCTCATACACATGAGCCCGAACATACACACAGACAAAAAAAAAAGTTTTAGGAAAAAGTGGAAGACTAAAAAAAAAAAAAAGAATTCCTCCTGAGTGCTTAGATTTAGAAGTCTCACAAATGGTCTCACAGCCAACTTACATTTTCTTTGTAGACACTTTTGTTAGCATATAAAGTAATGGTCTTCCTTGGGAAATTTGCCTACATGTACACGAGTGTGCCTAGCTGCCTCTCCCTCCTATGTCCACCCTAATCCCTCCTCCTCACCCCTGGCTGCTCCCTTCCCTCCATGAAACAGTCCCTCCTATGCTGTTTACACACAGAGCCAGAGAGCCAACTTCTGAAGATGAAAGGTAGGAGATATTTTGTTTTTCTTTCCTTCCATTACCCTCTTCCTTAACACCTGTTCCTCGGCTGTTGTAGTCAGCCACACGCCACTGGGATGAATCTCCAAACCAGGAATAATTTGGGGGAGGAAAGTATTTATTGAAGTAACAGACCCAGGGGGAAGTTAAGGAAAAAAGGCTGGCCCCCTTTCACAGAAACAAGCAGAGAGAGAAAAACCCACCACCAGCACCTCAAGCAAGCAAGCACATTGTAACTCACAAAATTGCAGAACTGCCAGACTGGGGTTCTGGCTTTTCTTTTGCATATCTATCCCTAGTATTTGGATCCAATTTAGAAAGGGTGTCATGACCCCAGGAGGCCAGGCCAAAGTGACACTTCCTCCAGCCAGAAGGCTGAAGGCAATTCACAATTATAATAAATTCTATTGGGGGACATTTACTCAAAACTAGCACATCGGTCTTCATAGTCCTCTTAATGACTTCCATGTTGTGTGTGTGTGTGTGTGTGTGTGTGTGTGTGTGTGTGTGTGTGTGTGTGTGTGTAGGGTTTCTATAACTCTAGATTCCACATGAGAGGAAATGCATGATGTTTGTCTGCATTTGGCCTATTTCACTTAACATGATGATTTCCAGATCCACCCATTTTCCTGAAGATGATTTCCTTCTTTATGACTGAATAAAATTCCATTGTCACATCCACCACAAATTTATTCATTCGTCTGAAAATTTCTCTGTGATATGCCGAGAGCTTCCCTCAGATCTAGATCCAGGAGTGGGATTGTGTTTTTAGTTTCTGAGGCATCTCCATACTGATTTCCGTAGTGGATGTACAAGTTCATACCCCCATCAACACTGTATAAAGGTTCCTCTTCCCCCACATCCTCACCAGCATTAATTGTCATTTACTTTGAAGAAAGCTATTAAAATTGGGTGAGATGGAGTCTCAAAGCAGTTTTAATTTGCATTTCTCGATAGCAAAGAATGTTTTTCAAATGTTTATCGGCCCATTTGTATTTTTTCTGTTCATTTGTTTGCTCATTATTGATTGGGTGGTTTTTTTGATGCTTAATATTTTGAGTAGATTCTATATATTAATCCTGTCAGTTGGCACTCACAGCCATTTTAACTAGCTGATGGACATAAGATTAAACTAAATGCATCCTATGAGGTTTGATTTTGCAACCAGCTGTACAACATAGTGTCATATTTGTCTTAATATTTGCCCATCTATGCTTGTGTATAAGAAGCCCTTTATGGGCTGGGGAGACAGCTTAGTGGTTTAAAGGCACTTACTTGCAAAGCTTGATGGTCTGAGTTCAATTCCCCAGTACCCACATAAAGCTAGATACACAAAGTGATGCATGCATCTGGAGTTTTTCTATAGTAGCAAGAGGCTCTGGAGTACTCACACTTATCTCTCTCTCCATCTTCCTCTCTCTTGGAAACAAATAAATAAATAAGTATTTTTAAAGGGCTTTTAAAGAAAGAAATACTTTAGTGTTAAATCTAAATGAGTCCAAAATTTTATTAAATGGTGTTGAGCTTTTCCTTATTGTACCATGGCTGTGTAAAAGGGAGGCGTTTTGTATAATTGTTTAATAAACTGTCTCCTGTCTTTTTGCTTTCCAGCCTCCATACTGGATGGTGTCAATCTCCGTGGCTACTTTGCTTATTCGTTTACTGATCGATCAGCTCCAAACTTTGGCTTTTATCGTTATGCTGTGAATCAGTTTGAGC
The DNA here is from genome assembly GCA_004024765.1 of Zapus hudsonius. NCBI lineage: Eukaryota > Metazoa > Chordata > Mammalia > Rodentia > Dipodidae > Zapus > Zapus hudsonius. Next base: position 17,791 of record PVHP010031088.1, on the reverse strand, counting down.
CCAAACCATCTCTGAAACATTACAGGAAACTCATCGACAACAATGGTTTCCCAGACTCAGAAGCCCTGGCAAGGTTTTGTCCTGAAGACTACACAGTGTGCGCTGAGTGCAGCCTTCCTCACTCCAGGAAGTCTTTACTGGCCTTCATTGCTTTTCTATTCTTTGTTCTTATTATTTCTCTTTCTCTTATTTTTTACTACTCTAAGAAAGGAAAGAGAAATTATAAATAGTGGGAACGCTTTCTGATCCATGTGTTTTGGAATCATTATGCACACACATGAGCTTTGAGCCATTTTACCCCCTCTCTCTTTATATATATGAAGTCCTTGCGGGCTTTCTCTTACTTGGCTCTTTGAGAGCCTGCACATCGGAGACATTTGATAATGTTTGCACAAAATTAAGAGGAGTCATAAGCTGCTGGCCTCTCCAGGAAGCAGACTGTGAAATGCAGACGTTGCAGGGGGTCTAGAAGGGAGAAGAGAAGAGAATGTTCTTTGTAAGAGAAATATAAGTGATCTGACTATACATCCTTTCACTTTTGAGCAAACCTTGAGGTAGATGAAATGACTTTTCCCCAGTGAAGGATGAAGCGATAGCTCACTCTGTGGAGAGAGGCTCTATGGTCTGTTCTTCAGAACTAGTTATAAATTCTTCCAGTTGATAGTCTTAGAACTTCTTCATGGTTCTGATAACACTGGGAGATTTGTTTTTGTATCTCTGAAGTCTTTTGCTTTAAACTACTCTTGCATTGCACGTTTACCGTGCAACATGTTACTGATTCCTGCAGAAAGGACTGATTATGTTGTCTCTAATGCCCTTTACATAAGTCATGCTGATTTTCAAATAGGAAGTGTCTCTATTACACTGGAGTGTTTCATTGATAAGTCAGTACCATATCAGGCAAGACTTACCAGTCATAACAGGCATAACTACCCCTGCTGACCCAGGGTCATAGTGCATAATAAAATACTGTACTGTATTATATATCATCTCAAGAGGTGGTATGATTTCTTTTCCATGAAAGATAAGCTTTTGATGGTATTCTTGATATAACTGAACTTCTTATTAAAATCAGACACTAGAAAATTAATAGTTTATTTTGTGTATATATTTTTCTTGATTATAAGAGTAATATATGTTAATTTTTAGAAAGTTTTTTAAAACCAGAAACTATATGTGAAGAACATATGACCTCATAATCCAGAGGCACTACTAACATTCCCTATGTATTGTACTTAAGTAGATCAGAGAATATACAGTTATCATTCTGGTTAATTTTTGTTGTGTAACTTTTCTGTCGTTAGAATTTGAAAGCATGATTTCTTAATGATTAATGAGAATAGATCACAACTAATTTATTCGTTAGAACAGTTTACTAGTAAAAAATACTGTTTAAAAATATTTTTTCGCTCCATTTACTTTTGTTTCCTTGAATGTAGACAGAATTCTGTTCATTAATAAATCTGTGTGAAGCTTTTTTTTATCTCTTCTTTGTGTGTGTGTGTGTGTGTGTGTGTGTGTGTGTGTACACATGTGCTACAGTATGTGTGGAGGTCAAAGGATAAGATGGAAAGTGTTTGTCTCTTGCTTCTGCAATGAACTGGCAGACTGGGAACAGTCCTCAGGCTAGTTGGCCTGAGAGCATCAAGTTCTGGCTCTGCTTCCACTGTCTCGGGGGCATTGGGATCACATATGTGTGCGCCACTTTGTATCCAGCTTTACGTGGGAAATTGAACCCAGGCCAATAGACTTTGGACAGCAAGTGTCTTTAACTGCTGAGTCATCTCCCTGGTCCCAAAAACTCTATCTTCTCTCATAAGCATGTGCCTGATTTCTAGTGAAAATTTAATTCGTAGCCAGACATTATGGTTCTCAACTGTAACCCCAGTACTTAGGAGCCTCACACAATAGGATCAAATGTGAGCTCAAGGCCAACCTAGGTTACACACTGAGACCTTATTATCTTAGAAACCTAACAAAACAAAACAGAAAGTTCTTACTGAGTTGGGTAAGCAACCTAAGATGTGATCAGAGTGGTAAGGAAATGGAGGTGAAACCTACCAGGCTGTGTGATGGTAGAAGCAGAGAAGTCCATGTGGCTGAAGTGAGAACTTCAGACCCTGAGAGTATAAATCAGATGAAGAAACCAAAAGAGACACAACAGCGAGGTCAATGTCCCCAAGAGAAATGACATCTCAAGACCACCAACTGAATTCTGATAACATCATGACAGCTTTGAATCTGGTTGACCTTCAGAGAAGGCCAACCACTGGCCAGATGAAGAAAGAGACCTCTCAGATGAGACTTGGGAACTCAGGAGGAAGCAGGGAGAGGCTAGGAGAAGGGCCTTTATGAGACAGTGGGATTGTCTTGTTTTTTGTTGTGATACCTGAATACTTCAGACTAGCTGATTCATACAGAACACAAGTTCTATTTGCTGGGAAGTTAAATATCAAAATCCTGAATCAGAGAAGGACAGTCTTGTTGCATAACATGGAGATTATCACATGTCAAGACAGAGCAAGCTTGCTAGCAAAGGTCCCCTTGGTAAACCACTGACTCCGTCTTGGGAACCCCATCCTCCCTGACCTGATTTAACTGCTTACCTCCCAAGTGCCCCACATCTAAACATGATTCATTAGCATGTGACTTTGAGGACGAATAGTACAGTCTAATACATGAATTCCTAGGCATGCATTCAAACCACAGTATACATGATGAACCCTTCCCCTCTGCTTACCGGTGAGCTGTCAGCCCCAAGTCACTTTTAATGGCTTCTGTGAAAGTACTGGATGCTTCCTAGTCCAGTTCTCCTTGACTCTTTGATCACTGACTCTCCTAAATTCTAGGTTCTCTATCTCCCCATCCATCCATATATGTATGTAATGCAATGAGCGTATGTGTGATGCAGAAAACATTCTCTTGGAATTTTCATGGCTCATTCCTTTAATTCCATGTAGACACTTCACATTTAGCCTCAGTTCATGTTCCATGATTTGGAAGAATGGGATTTAAGATTCATTATAAATAGTTTTGATTTTTTTATCTTCTGTGAACAATAATTAAAATGTAAAGCCTTGGAAGTATTCTTTTATATTATCTATTAACAATCCTGTCTAGCAGAGAAATAATGTATGCCACATATTAAGTTTTCTTTTAGGCATATTAAAAATAAATTTCATTGATATTTAATTTTTCTCATATCCAAAAATGCTAGTGTTTAATATAATCAGTATGAAATATTGAGATATTTTTACACATACACTTAGAAGTCTGATGTATGTTTTATGCTGTAGCACATGGTGTTTGGAGTTTGGATTAACTATAGTATGAGTGTATGGCTAATGGCTCCATAGCACAAGCCTATTAAATTAATGGTGTAGGGCTGGGGAGATGGCTCAGCAGTTAAAAGCATTTGCTTACAAAGCCCTCTGGCCCAGGTTTGATTCCCCAGCACCCATGTAAATCCAGATACACAAAGTGGCACATGTGTCTGGAGTTCATTTGCAGTGGCAAGAAACCCTGGGTACCCCCAATTTCTCTCTTCCTACCTCTTTCTCTCTACTTGAAAATAAATAAAAAATTTAAATAATAAACTAAGTGTAACTAAGATTTCCAAAATATTTGAATAATTATCATAAACTTTTCCCCCCAAGAATCTTTTGTGCTTAGAACTGTAGAACTAATTCACATTTAATTTACAATCAAGCTCAACTATTAGTTAAAACTATGTCTGAAGATCTGATGTGTACCAGTTACTTTTCTCCCTACTGTGATCAAATATGCGTATCTGCAGTGCTGAGCCCAGCAACCAGGGAGCTCTGTGCCCACGTCACTGTTACAGTTTGCACGGGTGTCTTCCTCATGATTGCTCTCCAGTCGGTGGAGCTATTTTGGTCCCGATGGAAACTTCAGGAGGTGGCTTCCAGGGGTGTGGCTTTGAAGGTTAGATCTGGTCACTGCTCTCTTCCAAGTTGTCTATTTCTTGCCTGTTACTAAGGGACCCGCCTCCTCCACATGCTCTGTCACCTTTAAGTACTTCACTACAGGCCCGGAATCATGAGAGAGAAGTAAACATGAGCTGAAACCTGCAAGACTGGGAGACAGCGGTCCTTCCCTCCTTGAGTCGTCTTCTCTGGTATTTTGTCACTGCACTGAAAAAATTTTACTGACACATTCAGGCCTACTTTTATTTTTCTCTAAACTAATTCCACTTAGTTTTAATGTTCTTGAGATCTACTTAAGTTAGATAATCAGAGCTCAATATTGTGAACCCATGGTCCCTGGCAGTCAAGATGGTTCCCCCTGAAGCCCATTAGTTATTTTGTTGTGGCTTTGTATACACATTTTCACAGATTCCCTTAAGAAAATAAAAAAGAAACCATCAATCCCAACCTTTACTTCATGATGCTTATTTTGTTGGATTCAATTTTACAAATGTTGGTTTGGTGCAATCCTGAAGACAATTTGGCAGAAGATATTTGTATATTAGTAAGTTGTACCATCTGCTGAAATGATCTAATGATACAAACATTAAACTTTGTATATTTGTTTTTAGCTGGTAAAAAAGTTGTTTTTAGTTGATGAGGGCGCACTAATTTATTTTTTATGTATTTCAAAAACTTTTGGGGCTGGAGAGATAGCTCAGCAGTTAAGGCACTTGCCTGTAGTGCCTAAGGCCCCGGGTTCAATTCCCCAGTATCCACATAAGCCAGAACCACAGGTGGTGGCCCTGGCGCTCTCTCCCTCCTTCTCTCTCTCTCTCTCTCTCTCTCTCTCTCTCTGTATCTCTCTGCTTGAATATTTTTAAAAACTTTTGGTAGAGTTTCTGAGTTTAGTATAATCTTTCAATATGCCTCTTTTATGATAAAATAACCTTAAATGACCTTATGTGTTTTGTATAAATTATTTTCAAATTAAATATTACCACTTAATGAATTCCTAGAATTGGTGCGTTTGGGACATCCATTACCTTTTACCATTGCGGCGGTTGTCCAGTTATGGCTTTGTGAGTTTCAGTGTTGCCTAAGGCATTTCAGCTTGTTTTGGTTGCCAACTGCATGTTCACCAAAGCTTTGGCCAATTCATAACTATGTTATTCGTTGGCAAACTGTATTGTGTTCAAGGCCATCATGCATCACTTAAGACATGAAGGTTTTATAAGCCATACTTTCCCTTTAAATTGTGAGTTATTATGAGTCTTTGGTAAAGGCTTCAAATAGAACATTTCAACCAACAGGGTGTCAAAAATGTAAACCCAGAGAAGAGAGAAATGGAGATATAATTAGAGAAACATAGAAAGATAGGCCATTGCAAAGACACTTGTTTATACATCAGAACTAGATGGCTAAAGTCACCATAGGCTGGGTTCACAGGACACTGAGAAATCAATTTGGAACTGAGATTTAAGCCATTTCCCTGCTGACTAGCTGTCATAGTGTTGTAAAATGCACTGCAAACTGATGGGGATAAAAGTCATCATGGTGTGAAGAGTCGACTCTGAAAGCCACAAAATCAGCCAGGCAAGATGTACATACAGGTGCAATAGTGGCACAGAAGTTACGGAGTAATCAACTGCTCTCTGATTTGATATGAGGCCTGTTCAGTGGGAGGGAATTCATACGCATGCTTGGTACTGAGTGCTGAGCCAGCCTTCATTGTTTCTGATGCCATCGTAAAATGGCCTTATTTTAACCTGCCTGCCAGGATCTACCCTCCCATCAAAACAAATACAGTGGTTGTTGATGTGGCAGGAGCCCACCATGGTTTGCCCAGAGAAGAAGGGACAGAAGGCACAGCAGAAAGCAGGTAAAGGGTGTGCTTCTCAGGGGAGCCCCTGAGTGGAGCAGCACCCTGGATCTCAGTGTCCTGAGTATATGTCAAAATGCAGATGGCCTGGCCTTCTCTGAAGGGCCTTGGGAGTTGGTGGAGCACCTATTTGTGTGGGGTGGGGTTGGGGTGCTCCAGAATAATGGCCGTGGCCTGTTCTTCACCCCTGGGGTGAAGCAGAGTATCATCAAGAACAGATAAGCAGATGCAAGAAGACAAGAAAGGTTAAAAAAAAAGCCCTAGGGAACTGGTCCTGAAGCTGGAGTGAAAGATTCAGAGAGCTCAGAGCCATGAACTTGAACTTGTATTAGGATGACTGTGTTGAAGGAGAAGCGATCGGAGGTGATGATACTTAAATGATCCAGGGCATGGAGGTCACAAAGGCTAAGGATGACGTAGGGGAGGGAAGCACAGCACGAGACAGGCTAAAGGAGAGACGCAGGCACATCCAGAGGTGGATGCAAGCACATGCTTGCACCAGGGTTTCTTGTTGCTGCTGGAGAAAGCCCTTAGGAGTGGCTAGGGAATTGAACAGAGACCCGCTGCTCTGCAAGCAAGTGCTTTAACTGCTCAGCCATTTCCCAGCCCCTGTGAGTTTTGTTTCCATGCCGGGGCTGGACCCCAGAGTCTGGTAAAGCAAGTATTCTTACTACTGAGTCAGAGCCAAATCCCGAACGTAAAATGGTTTTTTGGATTGTTTGTTATTTTTTTTTAACTTTCAATTTTTGAGACAGGGTCTCCTGGATTCCAGTCTAGCCTCAAACTTGCGGTGCACTTGAGAATGAACTTGAATTTCTGATCTTCTTTCCTCTCCCTCTTTAGTGCTAGGATTACAGGCATGAGCTAGCACGCCCAGTTTATGGGGTTCAGGTAAGCAGTCAGGCAACCAAGCTAATCCTCGCCCACAAGGACACAGGCGTCAGTGCGAGAATTTTGTCAGCTTCTAAGCACACGAACAGAGTGTCTGAGGTTTGGAAGGAGCAGGCAGCTTCAGGTCAGATAGGGATCTTCCAATCAGCAGCTTTCCTAGCAAATGTGATAGCTTATTACCTGGGGCAGTGACTAATCACTGTGGCTTGTCTATTAGGAGAGGGAGATAAATAAGACCATACATTTCCTCGGTTATACAGTCGAATCACCTGGAAGCTTCGGTTATACATTCGAATCACCTGGAAGCTTTAAAACCTTCCCAAGCCAATTAAAGCAGATTCTTGTGTTGGGAGAGGGATTCCCATGGGAAGCAAAACTGAGCGCCTTCTCCAAGTATTGTTGTTTTGAGATGGGGTTTTACTCTGTCGCCCAACCTGGCCTATACTTGTCATATAGCTCAGGCTGCCCTTGAACTCATGGCAATTCTTTTGCCTCAGTCTCCCCAGTGCTGAGATCCCAAGTGTGAGCCATCACATCTGACTCTAACTTTAATATGCATATGATTTGTCTGGGGGTCTTGGCAAAGGGGAGATCCTGATTCTGTTGGTTCAGGGTGGGCTCTGGAACTTCCATTCTAACAGTCTTCCAAGGGTGCCCACAGTGCTGCTGTTCTGGGGACCACACTTTGCAGAGCAAGGGCCTAAGGGCCCTCTGTGGCTGAGGAATAAACAGTTTGTCCTAATGTAGATACCAGGAGACAGAGAGAGAGAGCTACTGGTTGGTTCTTTTTTATTCCTTTTTTAATATATATAATATATTTAATATATATACATTAATATACAATCATATAAGCTATATAATATATTAATATATTAATTATTATATAATATTTATAAATTAATATATAATATATTAATATAATATATAGGTATTTGTTATATATACAGTGTATATAAATAAATATATATATTCATTTAGGAAGGGGGAGAGAGTGAGTGGGCACACCAGAGCCTTCTGTCACTGCAAATATACTCCACGTACATGTGCCAGTTTGTGCATCTGCTTTACATGAGTGCTGGGGAATCAAACCCGGGGCCATCAGACTTTGCAAGCAAGTGCCATTAACCACTGAGCCATCTCTCCAGCCTCTGGTTGGTTCTTAATGGGATGGTAGAAACGACCAGAATGACCCAAGTGCCAATTTAGGGCTTTCGTAGTCAAAACTTCAGGGCACAGTTCTCATTTTAAATACACATTCGTTTTTTGAAACAAAACTTTTAGTAGGTTCAGGTGTTTACATTTTGAAATTATTTTAGAAAGTGTAAATGACTAGGCAATTTAAAATTAAGTCACTTTCATATTATAAATGCAAAAAAGATCAAAATATGTTCTCTCTCTCTCTGTTGTCATGGGGTAGAACCTAGGGCTTTATGCATTATAGGCAAGTGCTCTTCCATTGAGCACCATATCCAATCCTATAATATTTAAAATATTAGAAGGGCCTTATACTTCCTCTTATAAGATCAGACATCTCATGGTGACATATTTTCAACACAAGATAAAACAGTGAAGAACATAGCAGACCCATATAATAACATTAAAATTTTGTGTGTATTTATTGAGAACAGATAAGACATGAACAATAAGACATACTTTTAAAAGTGTTGCAAATGTTTTGTACCATTGAGAATATATTTTAAAATATGTGATTAATGGAGACTTGAAGAAGCTAGTTTGGAAGAGAAATTGCTGGTTTGGGCAGTTTGAAGTTTGGAAGAAAAACTAAATAGTTCTAGAACATTCTTTTGAACCATCGTAGACATATTCTTCCCTGCCTGGTGCTTTCATCTGAAAGAGGTCGATGGCACATACTTCCCAGGACAAGTGTGTTAATTAATGTCATATGAGAAAGCAGTTTGTAAATGTCACAGCACTGTCCAGGTGTGGGTTATTATCTGGCCATCTTCACATTGACTGCTGTCACCTCTGGAGAGATGAGAGAGAAGGAACTGCTGTCCTTGTAGGTGAACTAAGGGGCACTTACAGTTGTCACGCAGTTGGGAGATACAACCTCTCTTGTCTCCGTGGACTCTCAGCTCTTGCTGGTAGAGAACAAATTAACTGACCTGAGTCAGGATCAACCCTGTTCATAGCATGGGTGTTGGGACATGTTTCTTCAACATATACTTAAAAGCCTGGATGCTAATGCTATCTTGTCAAAGTGTAAATACATGTTTGATGTACAGGAAAATGACCTGCATTGCTATTTGAAAGCCTTTAAGAATATTGGGTTTAATAAGGCACTTAAGTTTTACTCAAAGATTTTTTTGAGTATGAGTAACAAATGGGTGTTTTATTTCCAGAGAAGGATGAAATAATGGCGACCTCATAATGAAACTATTTTGCAAGCGGTGTGTGTTGTCAGCACATTTATGCTGGGCATCTTGTTGGATACTGATCAAGCCTTGACCAAGTATGCCTGAATGGCCTACTTAATGATCTCTCTTCTAAAGAGCTCTTCTTTTCTGCTAGTTTTGCCTTGTCCATCCTTGGAGATATTCTGCTGTGAAATCCTAGGCTTTGCTTTCATTGTCATATTTTCAGCATCTCCTCTTAAGTTGTTCCCTTGCTGCAACTGTCTTCTTTGGATTCCTCGATGACACTTCCCCAGTCACCTCTGACTGGTTGTCTGTGCCTCTGTTTAGATCAGTCCCTTCCATCCTCGATGCCTTTGGTGAGTGTAATTACTAACCCTGCCATCAGGTGGCCTTTGCTCTCAAACCTTTCTTTTAAAAAAATATCTTATTTATATATGGACAGAGAGAGAAAGAGAGACAGAGACAGAGAGAGAGAGAGAGAGAGAGAGAGAGAGAGAGAGAGAGAGAGAGAGAGAGAGAGAGAAGGAGGGAGGGAGGCAGATATATCTAGGCATAATGGTTACATCTGGGCCTCTAGCCACTGCAAAGGAACTCCAGATACATGTGCCACCTTGTACATCTGGCTTTATGTGAGTACTGGGGAATCAAATCCTGGCCCTTGAGCTTTTCAGGCAAGAGCCTTAACCGCTGAGCCATCTCTCCAGCCCTTAAGCCTTTGTTTTCACACCCTCCAGACTGATCATCTTTAAACCTTGTGGAATAACCAACTTATTGAAATTTGTGACTTGTGTGAGCTATATGGCTTCTTCCATTGGATCACATGGTACTTGTTCCATAGGGTGTTAATTGCTTAATAAACATAGCTATGTGTGAATAGATGCTTAATGAAGGGAACATAGAAATGGATTACAGGTGGTTCTTTAATAGTATTAACTGGTCTCCAAACCCACACTCAATATCCTGAGGCCCAGCTGAATTCATTCATTCTTTCTTCCCCTCCCCCCTTTTTTTTGAGACAGGGTCTCACTCTAATCTAGACTGACAGACTGACCTGGGGCTCAATCTGTAGCTCTAGGCTGGTCTCCAACTCATGAAGAGCCTCCTACTTTAGCCTCTCAAGTGCTGGGATTATAAATCAGAGTGAGCCACCATACCTGATCCAGCCGAATTCTTCCTGGCATTTTTCCAACCCGACTTCTCTTTAACAGTATTTATGATGGCAATTAGTATTCATGGCGACTGCCCGGGGGCTGTAAGAAAATCTCCAGTTGCCTTCTTAGTCATTTAAAGAAGATCATATTAAGATGTTTATTTCTTGTTAACATTTATTATGTATATCATCATGGATTGCTAGTTTTTAAAGAATTAAAATACAATAAAAATCACAATCATATCACACTGAACATTAATTTTCCTTTGTTGAGTAGTTCGTTCAACAGATAATGAGCATGCTCTCTGTGCAAATTAATAGAGTTATTAAGGAGAATATCCTACTCTAGTCAATTTATGTGTATTTGAAATGTCTTGTTCAAATGGTGCCAGATAAATGTTTACCGTAACTGGCGTACAATATGATACTTAGTCAGTTTCTCAATACACTTTAAACAAAATATGGTTCTTTTTGCTAGAACAATTTCTTTAAAATTATGAATAAGATCTTACAAATCAGTTCCACTTCTTGGATATTCCTTTAAAGATACCTTAGTGGCTTGATGGACTGTTACCTGGCATCTTTGGTTATGTTTATCGCCCTTGGATACTGTATCAATATCTCTCTGATTTGAGATGGATTTAATTCTAGGAGTGCAGGTTCTACCCAGCTACTATCTGCACTGGTTCTATTCTTGTTTGCACTTGGAATTACTAGGGGTGGAATGTGGGGGGTGCCCTTTGTAGTCACCAGGGTGGTCTATCAGGGAGGAGTCACAGGGAGTTAGAAGTCACTCATGGCTGGACCCAAATTAATTGGCTCCATGCTGTCCTATGTTTCCCTCATGGCTCTAATCTCATTGACTAGAATTCTAGCATCTTCCAGTAAGCCTGAACCCCAAGGCCCAGAAAGTACCTCCTGCCCCCCTCCTTTATCCTGTACCCGTGGTACTTCAGACAGCTTCCCATTGCTGCAATAAATACTTGAGAAGATCAAATCATCAAGAGGAAAGGTTTGGGTTGGCTTACAGTTCTGGAGGTTTCAGACTAGCTGTCCCCATTGCTTCAGGCACATCCTAGCAGGAACGTATGCAGAACAATGCCACTCAGTACATGACCAGGAAGGTAGAGGTGGCAAAGGGTCACCGTCTCACCATCCCCTTTGAGAGCACACTTCCAACGACTTCGCATTGCTTACTAGACCACCATCACCCTGTAGTACCACCCTGGGGACGGAGCCCTTACCACAAGGACCTTTGGGGGACATTGCGGATCTATGTCATGAAGGCTGTTCCCATCTCTAGTTCCTGGTGGCTTCTCTCTTGGTCATCATCTGCCCTGCAGCCAACTCCTTCACCAATGTTCCTTTTGTTATAAATCTCAAAGGAGTGCTTTTCCTTGGCCAGGCTCTCATTCCCAACCCATCTGGCAGTGATCAGTGAAATAAGCGTATTATGGTGTAACCTTGAACCTCAGCCCCAGTCCTAGTTCTGGCTGGGAGGTCTGGACGGGCTGGGGTAAGTAGCCGAATGGAAGACTGGGAAGGACCTGCATTTGGTGGCCCTCTCTGGAAGTGACTTTAGCAGCAGAGACTCCCGTAGGCACACCTCAACACGTGTCTCATGGACTTGATGAAATATGATGGTGGTTTAATTTCCTTGTAATAGGTCACACTTATATTTCATAAAGACTGTCAAGGGAAAATTAATATTTAACATATCTGCCGATTGGCACATAGGGTTGATTAACCTTACTATTTAACCTTTTATTTTTTCATTGCTAAGTTGATGAAACTTAAATGAGAAGTCATTTTCTTTTTTAGAGTTTTCCTTGGATATACTTTTTATGTCAATTTTTAATGTTTTGACATATTATATAAATATATTACATTTTGATCATATGTACTCCACGTTACCGTTCCTGTCCGTTACTGTATGCCTTTTTCATCTCTTATCTGTGGCTGTGACATGTAAGAGAATGACTTCCCCTCCTTGGCAACCTTTAACGGCCATTAGCTCCTGAGCGAGGAGAGGAGGAGAGGAAGAGAGTGGCTTCCCAGGCCCCTGCCCTAGCTGTTCCAGAAGACTGACTGTGTCTATCACGTGCAAGCGAGTTCATGAGTGCCTTGGCCTTGTCATGTGGGGACATCACGGTTCTATAGAGCGTCTCCCGGTCCTCTAGCTCCCAAAGTCTTTCTGTTTCATCTTCCACGATCTTCCCTGAGCCCTGGAGGGGGTGGTGTGTATGTCTTGTTTAGGCCAGAGCACACAACACTCACTTGCCCAGTTAGAGTTCTCTGCATTGACTACCCCCTGCTGTCACTCTCCCCCCACTTTTCCTGGTATGTTACACAGTAGCAGAAGTGGGCACAGGTCCTTCTGTATTGCCCTTGACCATGACCCTGATGGTCCCCACAACACATGAGGTCAGCGCTTCTCTCAGTCTGAACTGGTCTGTAAATGATAAGGGCTCAGACAGTCTGAACATCTCATTTGAGTCATTAGTGATTATTTCCAGGTGGGTCTTCTAGAAGACAGAAAACTGGTTTACAAGGAGAAGAGAGATAACCCCTGGTTTTGAGACTGCACAAAGCCTTTGTTTCTAAAAGAGGTTATAAGCAGATGATTTATAAGATAACTAGATTGGCAATAAAAACTGCCTCAGCCATTCCAACTCAAACCACTAGGGAGTGCAAAAGCAGAAATTACCATTGATAGGTGTCTGAACTCCCAGGCTTCATGGTGGCATGATCCGTGTACTGCAATGCACATAACCTCTGCTTGCTTGCTTGACTGTTTCTCTATGACTGGATTGATATTCTTGATTCAATTTTCTCTTTAGGATTGTGATTTCTGATATGCACAGGTAGTGTCACCTTGTGTCAGGCTGTGAGTTGGCTTGTGGTCCAGGAGCAGTGCCCTGCCATGGTGGCTGGTAACCTGCACAGCCATTGATGACCATCTCACATGCTGGCCTTGGGGTGAGGTGAGGGATCTTGAGGCGTTTGCCAAACCAGGACCTGGTCCAGATCGTGATGGTGATTGTGGTAGTCTGAATGTGTGTCCCTCAGTAGACTCAGGTGTTTTATTAAAGCTTGCCTCCAGCTGCCGGGCCGGAGGAGGTGGCACTGGGAGCAGATATGATTTCTAGCTCAAAGGGATGCAGACAAGCCTGAGCTCTGCCTGAGTCCTGCTTGCTGTGGTTTCCCTGTTCTTTGCTGCCTGTTTGGTGCTGGCTGCTGCTGGTGGCTTCCCTCTGCTTGGATCTGGGAAGGGAGCCAACGTCTTCTGCCACTGATGGAACTTGCCCTGGGATCTGTAAGCGGAAACAAACCCTTCCTCCTATAAACTGTGTGTTTTGAATGTTCATCCCAGCAATGTGATGGGTGGAGGGATGTTGGCAGCAGGCACAGAAATAGCAAATTACAGACAATGTCAGAGGCAACACTAAAATAACAAAATAGCAGTGTGTGCATTTATTTCCAAATTAATTTCTGATTTACACAACACTGAGTTGTAAAGAGCTGAATGGCTTATAAGATTTTTTTCCATGAAAATCTTATTTCTATGTATAACAAAATGTATAATTTGATATGTTGTCAGAAATATATCCCAACACTATATCTTAAAATAATTGCAACAATGCTATCATAGCCTATAAAATGCTCTCAATAGCTTCAACCTGTTGCATATCAGAAAGATTTGTCTCAAAATTAAATATTAACAAATCTTGTAATATTACATTTATAAGAGAGACTGATATGACTTTCAATTATATTTACTAAAAATGAAGGTAAATGGATAATTTTGTTGATCTAATAAACTTGGCAGAAATGTAAGATGGAAGAATTTTTTATTTTCTGTGCTGGTAATTAAGTGGGAAAACTCTATGATTAATCAAGAAATTATATTAATAAAATATCATTTATGGAATTGCTGCACATAAAGCTTTAATAGCAAAATATTATTTTAGCAATCTATTAATTTATGCTATCTCATTTATTGCTTTTTTTCTTATAAGTAAAAAAATGTTAAAGGAAAATCTTTATATTTTAGTTCTTTTAATAATAATTTTCCTGCTTTCTTAATAAAGAGATTTGATTTCATTTTTAATTAGGTCCTTAAAATGATGAGTTCAGCCTTCCTCCCAGGAGAAGGAATGGTTATAATTAACAGGGGAAAAAGGTGGATATCATGTCCTGCTGAAAATCCCAGTTTCCTTTTTATCCCAGTGACAAGCACAGGGGTTGGATTTATAGCACAATGCAGAGGGGTTGAGCGTCACCTCTGGCTCCTGCCTAGGTCAGGCCTTCCCGTCCAGAGCAGGCTTGGATTTTTTTTTCCAGCTGCCAAATCCACACACGAGGTGTTGGATGACATTGACGATATACAAAGGGGAAAACAAGCCCCGTCTTTTCTTTAGTCACAGGCTCATGAAGAGTTCCCGTGCATCTCATGGGCATCTTTATTTTCATCCTTTCCCCTCAGTCGAAGCTGCCTCAGTGTGGGGGACAGATTAGAGCAGTCTGGAGTCCCTGATGCTGGAAGGGAGGCCAGCTTTGCCTTTGATTGCAATGACCTTTACAAAGCACTCGAGTATTTAATTCTTCACTTTATTAGTGTGTGACAGGAAAGGTTACAGTGACAACTGGTCAATTTTGGTGACACTGCTTTGATTCATACTGAAAAAAAAACAGGAGTTTTACCTATGATGGCTTTTGTGTTATTGGAACAAATGTCAACACAATGAAAATGGCGAATGGGATGCTAACATCACTACAAGAGCACTTGCGATCTTGCAGACCCCCTGAAAGACTCCTGGGCTCTGCAGACTACATTTCAGAACACGTGTTCCATGGTGTCATGTGAAGGACTACAACAGGTGGACCTGATCCCAGCGTTTAGAGAGGCTGAGGATGCTGGGAGAGCAAAGACCCTCTGAGTAGCCTGGCAAACCTCAAAGGAACTGATTACACTTGAACCTACTAGAGAAACAAGCAAGGGAAGTTATCAAATATGTGCAAAAGAATTTCTGCATGATGTTTGAACTAAAAATGCTAGTACATGGATTGAAGTAAAGTGATGTCACTTTTGAGACGTGCATTAATCCCTCAACTGGAGGGAATATCTCCAAAAGGCAGTGGGGGGAGAGAAATTACAGCAACCAAGATCATCTGGAGAGAATAATAATTGCTTTTTCTTGATCTCTCTCTCTCTCTCTCACACACACATATGAATATCAGAGAGAGAAAAAAGGAACAGATGGAGAAGTGATTGTTAAATTACAACAGAAGAAAATGTCTCCAACAAGAACAATCTAAAAGTGCAAATTAAAACTGTTTACCAAGTCCCAAGCAGAAAGGATGCAAAAATAACATAGGTACTGAGTCTAGCTAGCCAGGGAAAAATTTCAGAATATATGTTTATTTATTTATTTGCAAGGAGGGAGATAGAGAATGGGCACGCCAGGGCCTCTTGCCACCACAAATATACTCCAGACCCATGTGGCACTTTGTGCATCTGGCTTTATGTGGGTAGTGGGGAATCAAACCCAGGCCATGAGGCTTTGCAAGCAAGTACTTTTAAGTGCTCAGCCATCTCTCCTGCCCCATAGACTGGGGAAATTTTAAGCCTTAAGAATAAAAAGAAAACATAAACATCTAGACATAAATAGCAAGTTATTTAAAGGAGTAAATGCAATGTACGGTGTAATATTTTCTTTCTGTGCTGTGTCTTTCATAGAGTTCCACGGAGCCACAGGTCAATAATGAGAGCAAAGGACTGTGGCCTGAGATCCCAGTGCACCCTGAGGATCTCACTCAGTCTTCAGGGTGGAGGGAGGGGTAGGGTGGGGGGCTGTGTACAGAAAGCATGGTGCTGTGGGCACTGGGGTAGACTAGGAGGTCTCTAACCAATCGAATCCTGAGCTCAGGCTCCACCAGTTCTGGCAGCCATGGTGGGGGATGTTGGGATGTTTGTCTCCCAGTTCTTTGCTGGATTCTCATCCTGGTAACTTCAGGGTGGAGGCGGCCCTAGTCAGGGGTAGGAGGGCTGCTAGGCACAGGGTCTCTCCTTTAGGTGGAATTGTCATCCTGAGAAAGGGTTGTTATAAATGTATGTGACTGCCCCTTTGTCTCTGGCTTCCTGTCCTGCCATGTGATTGGTCTTGCTGTTTTTTTTTTTTTTTTTCATAAAGCAAAGATAGCAGTCTTCTGAAGACTAAACTCACGATCAGGAAATACACACTAAATCAATCACATCCATCAAATTCATAAAATGTAACTTTTATGACACCAATATAGAAGAGATGTGAGGTGTGGTGTTGCCAGTGAAAATGGAATGTTGGTAAAGCACATTGTCACTCTTTCTCTCTTGATGGTCCCCCTCCTATTCACATCTATTTCTATCTCTATATCTGTCTATCTGATTTCATGTATTTGTATAAAATCTAGGAACCACAATTTCACAAATGAGAGAAAATATGTTTGCCTTTCTGTGATTGGCTTATGTCATTTAATAAGATTATCTCCATTTGTATCTATTATCCTACAGATGACATAACTTCATTCTCCCTATGGCTAAAAACTGGTGAATTCTATTATGTATATATAAAACACTTTCCTTATCCATCCTTTTGGACACCTAGGTTGGTTTCATAGCTTAGTTATTGTGAATAGTGCTGCAATAAACGCTGTTGTACAAGTATCTCTGATGTGTTAACTTGGAGCCCTGTGGGTACGTAGCCAGGGATGTTATAGAGTCATATGGAGGATCTATGGTTTGTTTTTTGAGAAAACTCAGTACTGATTTCCATAGAGGTTAGACTAGTTTACATTCCCAAAAACACTATGTAGGAGCTCTCTTTGTCTCCATCCTGCCTAGCACTTGTTAATTTTGGTTTTATTAATGGCTGCCATTTTGACTAGAGTAAGGTGGAATCTCAATGTAGTCGTTTTGATTGCATTTCTCTGACGGCTAGTGAAGTAGAACACTTTTCCTATGTTTGCTCTCTATTTGTTTTACATCTTTTGAGACTTCTCTAATCATGGCATTAGCCTATTTATTGATTGGCTTGTTTGATTTTTTTGATGATAATATTTTAGTTCTTTGTATATTCTAGATATCAATCCTTTGCCAGCTAGCCAAGGTTTTCTTCCATTTTGTGAGCTGTATCTTCACTCAATTAACGGATTACTGTAAGAAGCTTTTTAATTTTATGAGGTCCCATTTGTCAGAGGTTGGCATCATTTTCTGAGTGATTGGAGCTCTCTTGACAAAGGCCCTGTCTCTGCCTAGATCTTGAAATGTCTGCTCTACTTTTTACTCCAGCAATGTCGGAGTTTTGATCTGGAGTGAGATGTAGGGATCTATTTTTCATTTTTAAAAAATTTTTAAATTGGCTTGAAATTATATATTAACAAAACAATATGCATAGTATCATAAGTTATTAGAGAAAACCATTGAAACCAGGATGACATTCCCTTTTATGCATTAGATAGTCGTCCCCCACCGTGACTCTTACATTCTTTCCACAAAATTCCCAGAGTCATGGTGGGTGAGTTTAAA